>QANX01008105.1:0-192031 GCA_003254975.1 Ochetophila trinervis | reverse complement strand
CTTTTAAAATTTTGTTTAGCGGGTTTTTCATGACTGCTTGTGGTTTAGTGGCAACATTAAGTCACGCAGGCAGGATCTTTGCGGGTCGGGTCCTGTCAAACTTATTTTTAATTTCTTTGAAGTACGTTAGTTGGTGAAGTATAGTGAAGTTAGTGAGGATGCAGTGAAACTAATGTTTTTTACTTTAAAGGATAGAGTTAAGAGTTGGTCACCTCATTACCACCTCAAAGCATCATTGATAGGATTTGCTCTAGGAAACCCTCCAGAATTCCCCTGAGGAGCCTTACTTGAGGAAAATCACATTGGGATCCTTCCGAGATAACCAACATAATCTTTCATCAAAGAAGGTTTGTTACAAATTAAGATAAATAGCTACAAACAAAGTATATAATAAAACAAGTTTCATAGAATATAAGTGATGCGGAATCCCAAGATTAAAGAATTTGAAACCCTAAACACACAAGAAATATTGAACAGTAATTGGAAACAAGAACCCGCCCTACCAAACACTTAGATAACTTGTATCTAAAAATGTGGATTAGAAGGCTAGGGAAAGAGAAGAATAATCGCCACAATGTATTTCTACTTTAATAAGAGAATTCAACTCCTAATGCAACAAGAAGAAGAAATTGATTCCTCACCTTGCAAGAACACTCTTGGGAGCAATAAGAAAATTAATTCTCTCAATTGATTAAAAACTCAAATCTGTCTTATAATGGAATTGATCTCCCTTTATATAAGGACTAGGGTTAGATCAAGAATCAATCTAAACCATTAAATATTAAGAAAGTAATCCTAAGGCTGAAAACTAACCCAAAAAACGAAAATAGCAAATATTACAAAACTGCCATTACAATCCGAAAATAGCTAAATTATGAAACTGCCATTATAATCCAAAAATAGCTAAATTACGAAACTGCCATTATCATCCGAAAATAGCTAAAATTACGAAACTGCCATTATAAGATGCTTATTTTTACTCTTGAGCATCATTATGACTTTTATCGCTTGCTTGGACAACATGCTTAAATCATCATTAGGCCTCAGAAAAGTGTTCAAATTATTTGGAAACTTGAATCGATCTTCATCCATAATTCTTTTCACAAGTCCAAGCATTCCCTCTTTGATCTTCTTAACTCGAGAACGCATCACTGGTTTACTAGGTAAAATGATGTCATCATCTTTTGCTCCAATGCTAAAATATGACTCTATGATGCCCGCATCATTCCCTTCCTCTTAAAAAAGATTCGTCCTCGAATTTGAATCCATATCGAAAGGAAAAATATCATAAACATTGAAAATAGCAGACTCATTGTACTCTCCCTGAAAGGCGATTTTGTATGCGTTGTCATTGACTCTTTCAAGCACTTGAAACAGTTCATCTCCTCTAGCATCCAACTTCGATTTTCTAAGGTCGGGAAACCTTTTCCTCTTTAAATATACCCAAACCCAATCTCCTGGTTTGAATATCCTTCACATGTCATCCCATAAAACTTTCCCAAAGGGACTCAAAAATTCCACATCCCTATCATATTTAATAGTTCTAGGCACTCCACGTAATTTTGATTTCACATTCAAGTCCTGCAATAAAGAGACAAAAACACTAGGCAAATCGGGGTTGAGGTTAGTTTCACAAAGCAAAACTTCTCGAAACCTCACTAATAATATTGCTTTCTTGCCTAAGAATGCACTACTGACTTCTTTCACTTTTGCATTAAAACTCTTTTTCTTTTCACTCATCTCACTTTTTTCTATTGCACTTTCCTCTTTATTTTTCTTACTAGTGCAATCACTCACCATTGGGCCTTTATTTATATTATTTTCACTTTTGGCCTCTTTACACTCAATTTTTTTTATTTGTCTCACTTCCCAAATCCCCATGTGAACTTTTGGATAATTTCAATTGTTCAAAATGCACCTCCATTGGAGATAAAGGTGCAAGTGTGACTTTCTTTTCATTATGCTCATGTCTCCAAGCTCTTGGTTCCTCCCTCATTGGACGTCTCCTTATGGACTGATTTGAGACTTCGTAATCCTTGGAACTCGATGGCTCTATATATCTAGTTCGCGACCCATCTTTCTTTGGATTATTTGTGGCAGTCAAAAAGGCTTCACTTACCTTATCATTTAGCTCATCCATCTTCTTGTTCAACCTCCGAAATTTCTTTTTGAAGGCTTTGTAAAAGAGCTTCATGTCCGGTGACATCTCCTTCTTGAGCTGTTCCTCATAATGAGCGGTTTCTTTTCCTTTTATTCTTGACATCTTAATTTCTACAAGACAAGATTAGTAAAAGAAAATCCTTAATTCTCTCCCTCACGTGTTTCACTCTTTTTAGTGGTAACTATGCTCGTGCTTCACACAATTTTCGCTTTTACCCTTAATGTGCTCACCACTCAAGCCTTTTACCACTCACAATCTCTAGAATCAAGTCGCACTTTAGAGTTAAACACAACAAATCAAAGCAAGAAAAAACAAATAGCAAGTATCACAATCTCAAAACCTAACGAAAGAAAGAAAGTAGATCAAAAGAAAAGCAAAAATAAGAATTAGAGTAATGGAAAGTAAATATTACCCCAAGCAAAAAAGAAAAAGAAAATAAAACAAAATTCGGATTTTTTTTTTTAGGGATGCCTTGCGAACAGACCTGCCCAGGTGTGACACAAGGTGCAACCCCTGGCACCTGTAGTGCGATTAGGGTTTTTTTTTTTTAACTTGTTCTCTTCTTTGAATAAAAAAAAACCCAAATCAACAAGATAAAAAAAAGACGCACGGATCAAATACAACTTTTTTTTTTTTTTTTGGAATCAAAGTATTATGAACAAAGAACACAAAGAAATTGAAAACAAAGATAGATAGGTACTTATCTCAACCAATGCTCTGATACCAATTGATGCGGAACCCCAAGATTAAAGAATCTGAAACCCCAAACACACAAGAAATATTGAACAGTAATTGGAAACAAGAACCTGTCCTACCAAACCCTTAGATAACTTGTATCTAAAAACGTGGGTTAGAAGGCTAGGGAAAGAGAAGAATAATCGCCACAATGTATTTCTACTTTGATAAGAGAATTCAACTCCTAATGCAACAAGAAGAAGAAATTGATTCCTCACCTTGCAAGAACACTCTTGGGAGCAATAAGAAAATTAATTCTCTCAATTGATTAGAAACTCAAATCTGTCTTACAAAGGAATTGATCCCCGTTTATATAAGGACTAGGGTTAGATCAAGAATCAATCTAAACCATTAAATATTAAGAAAGTAATCCTAAGGCTGAAAACTAACCCTAAAAACGAAAAATAGCAAATATTACAAAACTGCCATTATAATCCGAAAATAGTTAAATTACGAAACTGCCATTATGATCCGAAAATAGCTAAATTACAAAATTGCCATTATCATTCAAAAATAGCTAAAATTACGAAACGGCCATTATAAGATGCTTATTTTAAAAATGATGCCGTATCGTCTCCGCAACTCTCGAGCATCATTACGACTTTTATCCCTCACTTGGACAACATGCTTAAATGATCATTAGGCCTCAGAAAAGTGTTCAAATAATTTGGAAACTTGAATCGATCTTCATCCATAATTCTTTTTACAAGTCCAAGCATTCCCTCTTTGATCTTCTTAACTCGAGAACGCATCACTGATTTACTAGTAAAGATGATGTCATCATCTTTTGCTCCAATGCTAAAATATGACTCTATGATGCCCGCATTAATAAGTCAAACGAATCAATGTCAGAGCCACTAAGTTAGACCAACCAAAATTTATAAAAGTAATAGAACCCGAAAGGAACATATAATAAAGTAGTAGAGTCTGATACATAACAAGAAGAAAACAACAGTCGAGTCAGAACGAATGCGATGCCTATAATAGCTCACGAAGACCTATAGCTAAAACATAAGGAATGAGGTTAAAACAATAAAACAAAATGTGAGAATGAATATTTCAGCGAGTGCTCCTAAATAACTATAAAGTATATATTTGTTAATACAAAATTCCTCGCGTTGATGACCTCATGTCACTCTTTTGAAAAATTATTCGTTTTAAAAACATCTTCACAAAACCATCATATTTTAAAAAAAATCAATAAATCATTAAAACTCAATTGAAGGGCGAAAACATAATTTAAAACATTGTAAGACTATGGATATAAACCATCACTTGATCAAATAACATAATTTCTCATTAAACCATTTTAGAATTTTGTAAAATCCATATCATCTTCAACTCCAATAATGAAACCAGTAAATCATAATTGAAACTCAATATCAAACCAATAACTCATCAAACCTTATCAATAACTCATTTAATCTCTTTATCAACATAGTACCACACTGTATACCAATGGGTAGTGTGACCTTCAGCGTCTTAATGATGTCACATGCAGGAGGAGCGGGGATAACTCAGAATAATGAATCGGTGTCCCAAAAAGTCATGGTAGGAAACTTAGTGTCTCTCTCCCAACACGTGTTCACAATAAATGATAACATAATATTATAATAGCGTGCATATTTCATACATATATATCTCGACCAATACACCAGTACGTGTGAGGGTACTCATCCTAATCATTAATTTTCCATCTTCTTTAAAATCCTCATAAAATACATAATTTCTCAAAGTATCCAAAAATTTAATCTTATCCCAAAAATTCTAATATTTAAAGATTTCCCAAATTTTCAAAATATTCCAACATTTTTCCAAAGGCCAATAATTTCATAATTTTCATCAAGCACTTAAGAAATTCAAATAAAATCACATGATTAATTCCAAATCATGATATTAAAAGCATAATAATAAATCCGCATAATTATATATATATATAGCATAATTTAGTGCATGAATACTTAAATCAAATTCATCAATTGAAAACAAGAAAAATAGTAGTCATTCCCAAAATAGTTTTGAAAGTATAACTGTACTCACTGGTAAAATGTAGATATGATAATTTAGATCATGACACGAAAACACGATTCAAACACGACTATAAGTTAGCGGGTTTGGATTTAGCATAAAGGGATTTAGGTCAAAATTGGGTTGACCCCTTTAACACGATTATTAAATGTGTCATTTTTGGGTCACCTCGCTCAACCCAAAATTAATCCGTTTGACATGAGAATCGTGTTAAATGGGTCAACTCGACACTTTTATAACCCATTTAAATTACATATATTAAAAACTATAAATATATATCTATAAAAAAATAAAACCAAAATATATCATATAAACAAAAAAAGTACAAACCTATCTTATTCTTCTATTCTTTTCCCACGCCTATAGCCTTTGGTCTCTACCTCCATCTTCATTCGCTCAAATCTTTAGTAAAAAACTCATCCATCTCTCCTCAACCTGAAATACTTCTTTAGTCGCATAATGACTCTGGATTAGATATTTACTATCTCTGCTTCCTTAAACTTTGTGGAACTAACTTATTGATGTGTTCTTTTGTTCATTGGTGGCATCAACTTGTAGATTCAGGCATAAGATATTCATGTTGGTAATAAAGTACAACTATAGTAGAATGATGAAGTGCCATGTGATCTTGTTTTGATTGGAACCTCTAATCCACAAAGCCAGTGCTACGTAAAGGTAAATATCCATACCATGATCATGGTCCATGGATAGGCAAAATTTGAACTTTAATTTTTAGGAACAAATTGCTTTTCCTTTTTGGCGTTAAAGCAAAGAATTTTAGGGGATTTTTTTGCCTAAGTCATTTAAATTAATGTATAATATGCTCATAGGAAGCTTTTCTTTCTTCTTCAACTGATATCATCGGTTTGTAATATTACAAAAGATGAAGTTTATATTTCTCTAGACTTAAAATCTAAGCCGTACATGTGTCAAAAAATTAGGAATAGACAAAAGTTAGATGAGCTCTAGCTATGTTAACCATAATTAGTTAAAAGGTACTTATAACATATTAAATAATAGTAATGTTCATCAACAACAACAATTCACATAGAGATTTACCCAACAAAAAAATACAAATGACAATGCAATTAC
This sequence comes from Ochetophila trinervis, assembly GCA_003254975.1. Classification (NCBI taxonomy): domain Eukaryota; kingdom Viridiplantae; phylum Streptophyta; class Magnoliopsida; order Rosales; family Rhamnaceae; genus Ochetophila; species Ochetophila trinervis. The sequence goes on along the minus strand of QANX01008105.1, from coordinate 186,015 downwards.
AAAAGCACTTCTTTGCTTTTATATTTGAGTAGACTTGGAAAAAGAAGGATAGAAAAAGGTTCAGAATTATTTGTTAATTCAATGAAATGGAACTCAAGTATTGGGATTAACCGAGCTTGTGAAGTGAATCAATAAACCTTATCTTTAGTATTTAACTAGGTCAGTCCTTAATCCCACAAGTCTTTATCAATAACATGGAAAAACATAGAAAATCCAATTAAAACTAGGTCAGTCAATGTGTATTTCTTTCAATGGGGTTAAGCTATTTGACAATGACACAATAGCATAGTTGGTAAATGACAGAACCTCACTATCCAAGTCCTGCCTGCAGAACTTAATCACGCTGATTAAGTCCCTAAACATTCAATAACCACCTTAATTACAATTTCACAACCAAAACTCATAAATGCCAAAAAATTTAATAGAAATTTCGGCAGAGTTTGGTTTGTTTTTGTAAAATTTCCCAAATTAATTACAAGTACCTGCAAGTCCAGAAAATAATTCCACAACATTCCAGTTCACCAAACTCTACCATAATTCAAGAAATCTCTCAATAATACATCCATATATATAAATCTCATGATATAATTATAAAAACTTCGATTACAAAATATATCTCTAACACACCACAATTTACTATACAACTAATACATAATCTTGTAAAATCTAAGTACGCTACTACTACTACCTCTAACTATCCTGCGCTTACTAGTAACAGTAGCACGGCTAAAAATCCAAAAACTATCTGAAATATATTTAGAAGTTTTTGGAGGAGTGAGTATTTGCATACTCAGTTAGTAGAAACTAAGGTAGAAAAATAATATTTTAACCATATATAATATATATAAAAATTTATTTATACATGCAACATCCTTTGAAATTAGTTCATCTTCCAAATTTCAAAATATTTATATATATATATATATAACATAATTAATATATTTGTTTATGTCAAAGTATCTTGAAATATAAAACAATACACACATATCAATGTAATAACAATATATGAAGGATATTCCAATGAAAAGCCATAAGACATATATATATGAACCCATCATATATATACCGGGTGGGTAAACTAACTATTAAATCCCCATTTGAAAGCCATATCATATATGTGAACAAATCATTATATACCAAGCGGGTAATAACATTTTCTGTGAAAAACCATTGTTCCTTCATATATTTAAAAACGTATACACAATCTGGCGGCATAAACCATCGCCCAAATAACAACTTGGTGGCATAAACCATCGCCCAAGTAAACAATCTGGCGGCATAAACCATCGCCCAATAACTTGGCGGTAAAAACCATCGCGCAAGCATCATCAATATCAACCTCCCTACTTGGCGGCATACCCCATCGCCCAAGTAGTCACCAACCTTGTTAAACCCCCTACTTGACGGCATACTCCATCGCCAAAGTAGTCACCAACCATAGATATCATTCATTTAGAAATTTACACATATATGATCACATTCACAAAAATTTACTTTAAATCCATAAAAAAAGTATTCTTTTAAACACATGTATAAATATGTATGTATTTATTCAAGAGAAAATTACAAGCTAATATATATATATATATCAATCTATATATATATACTTGTAAAACTTATTAAATCACAAAAAAATATAGTTCTTAATCATATAAACTTTTGAATATATTACCAATTCATAAAATATATGTATATATTCATCCATTTACATATATATATATATATGTGTGTGTGTGTGATCCCACTTACAAGAACGTCGTGTTGACACCTATCCTCGGTTGGATGCTCATTGTCGTTTGACCGGAGTAGTTTCTTCCTCTAGTAATACAATAAAATAATATTACAAAATATTTTATTACAGTAATGTAAGTTAAACCCCTTTTTATAGCATTTCTATATTAGTCATGTTCTATGCCTTTTTATGACCTCTTTTCATACTTATGTAATTTTTCTCCTAACAATATAGGTTTATTAATTATATTCTTCCCCAAATGATTTTTAAAGGTTAATACCTAAATTTTCATTCTTAACTTTCATCATAAATAATTTTCAACTTATTTTCTCTATCTTTACACACTCAAAATTTTCAGCTAAACTCATTAACTCTCAACCAAATACATAATCAATCCTCACAATTCTTCCAAACCTCTTCACCATAATTTATCATTATCCAATTTAATTTCAATTAATAAAACATCACAATATTCTCATCAAAACCTATCCAACAATTCACAAATTTCATAAATTTCCTATTTTTCACTATAGACTACAAAGGCTTATCATTATGTAATGCAAATAAACATAGGAAACATGTTTACCTTCAAATTGGAGCCAAATTTCACAATTTCTTCATAAATCCAAAAATCCCCTTTGTGTCTTTTTTGTCAAATCTTTAACCTAGCTCACTAATCTTCCATTCCAATACTTGGATTTTGTAAAGGAGTGAGAAAGGAAGCTTTTGATAAAAAGGTTCCAGCGAAGGGTGGCCGGAATCTCTCAATTTCTGGTGAACAAGAATTTTCAACTTACTCCCCAATCTCAAACTTGGAGTGGTTTTTGGTTAAAACAAACCTCACCAAAGTGTTTAGAAGGCTCTAAAACCTATATATAACTTATTTTTAAGCTTAATTTGAAGAAGGTTGAAGAGATTAAAAACTTTCTCCTCTCAAAAAGGGTGGCCGATGCTCAACAATGGTGGAAGCAAAATGGGGTATGCGGGTAGGAGGAAGAAGAAGGCCAAATAATTCAAATTTTTCCCTCTTTCCAATTTTGTCCTTAACTCTTCTCACATTTTTACTTAACTCCAAGGGAAAAATGGTTATTTGGTAATTTTTATTTTATTTTCTTTTTTATTTTCACATTTTTATTTTTACCTTCATTTTTATTTTTCTTTTTACACTAACTCTAATTAAAGACACTAATTCACCAATTTTAACTCTCAATTTTTATTTCTCTTAGATTAAATTTTCAAACTAACAAAACTATTTCTCTAACAAATATTTTCCTTAGACTATCTTATGTGTTATTAATACTATTATCAAACATAATTAACTCTAATTACCTTATTAAACACCACTTAAATATTAGGACTTTACAGTAAATATATGCATCCATATATATGTATATTTCTCAAAAAATTCCTTTACATATACATCAAATAAACTTTCTTGCATCAATATAATTCCAACGAGTAATTATATTATTTAAATCTGTATTTATTTCACTGCAAAACATATTTAAATACATGATCTTCTAATTTTTTTTATTTTTTTTTATATTTCATTTACTATCTTGTATAATTGTTTCTATAAAAATCATCTTAAGTCATGAAAATTCAGAACTAATTATATATTGTTGGTATGGAAGACTCTTTCTTCTCCAAGTATAAATATATATTTTAATATGCAGGTAAACATGGATGGAATTTCAATAGATCTTGAATCTAATAGTGTCTAGGAGAAGGTGCCAATTGATTTAAAAGATACCAGTGAGAAGGGAGGAAGAACTTAAAGTGACCTTAAAAAGTGTAAAAGGGAGGAAGAACTTAAAGTGACCTTAAAAAGTGTAAAAGACGGCTTACTTCACGTGTTTGGTCCACTTTTAACATGCTTCCAAAAAGTGTTGATTGTAAACAAAAATGCAAATGCAAATATTGTGGGTCAACTTATGTATATGATTGTAAATATGGCACTAGTAATTTACAACGTCGTATACAAAATTGTGTGAGAAGAAGTACTCGAGATATATGTCAGTTAATAATATCTCAAGATAAAGAGAGTATGTCGTTGAATTCAACTAGGTTTGAGTTGACTGTTTTCAAGAATTGGTTGCTTCTTTTGTTATAATGCATGATTTGCCTTTCCAATTTATTGAATATGCTGGAATTAACGCCATATTTGAATATTTACACCCAGATATAACACTTGTGTCTAAAATTCTGTGAAGTAAGATATTATTAAGATTTATGTGAGAGAAAAAGCAAGATTAAGATTAAGGTTAGAAATAATTCTTGGTAGAATTTGTTTAGCATCTAACTTATGGACTTTTGCAACTACTAATGGATATATTTGTTTGACTGGTCATTATATTGACCAAGATTGGTTCTTTGCAAAAAAGAATACTTGATTTTTCTCATATGCCACATGCACACATTGGTGTAGCATTAAGTGAGATGATATATTCTTTGTTATGTGAATGGGGTATTGAAAAGAAATATTTTCTTTGACTTTAGACAATGCTTTTCCAAATGATGTTTGTGTTGATATGCTGTTACTCAATTGAAATTAAAGGAAGCAGTTAGTGGTAACAATGAGTTTCTTTCACATTCGATGTTGTGCTCATATCATCAACTTGGTAGTGCGAATGATTTTGAAAGATATTGATGACATAGGTTCATAAAGTTCAAGAAAAAATTGAATATGTAAGACCAATTTCATAGTTCACTTAAACCAAGCAAAGTTGAGGCAATTATTTGTACTAGAGATTGGTTGTTTAGAGAGAAAGGTAACTGGTTTACCAAAAAAAGAAAGAAAGAAAGGTAATTGTCTTTATTAATATTTTTCTCTTCTTCAATTTGCTGATATGTGTGATTTTAATTGTCATTTGATTCCTACCTTTAATGTCATGCTAGGAGATGAAGAACAGTTAGAGGAAGTCATAGAAGATGTCATGAGTTGTGATATTGATAATGATGGAGCTTCAGCTCAATGCTAAAAATTAAAGTATTAATCAGCTTAATTTTGAAGCTTAATTATCTAACTTGTAGTTTTTATTTTTATTTTTTCATTTTTTATTTTTTTTAAAGCTAATCCAAGTCCAACATAACAAGGCAGTAAGACATCTTTGAATTAGTTTTGAAGTTTGGAGATTGAATACCTTTGAGTTGGAAGCATTGTTATTATTGTTCATTATGTATTGTTATGGTTAATTGTGTTGAGATTTATTATTATGGTTTCTTTTTTTGAGTGAATGATTTAATTTTATGTTTTTTTTTTAAGAATGATTAAATATTATGGTTTAGTAATTGTAATGTTTATGAATTATTATTATTATGGTCTTGTAATTGTAGTGTTTAAGAATTTCATATTAATTATGTATTGGGCTTTTAGGGAAAAAAAATTAAATGTTTTTAATTTTGTAACATTTGTGAATTAGGGTAAATCGGTTATTTTTGTTGTTGAATCATGTAAACAATTTGAATAGTGAGGATGGTTAATTTAGTGTAAACATGTCAATTTCATGTAAACGAGTTATATTCGTGTCAATGGACCGTGTTGATATAAATTGACCTATTCAATAAACGGGTTACACAGGTCATGTCATGTTACCTGTTTATTAAATAGGTTGTGTTAGGGTTTGATTTTTTTTACACAATTAATAAATGGATTGTATTCTTGTTTACCTGTTTTGACATGGTTAATAAACGGGTGACACAGACACGAACTGTTGACATGAATTTCTAGCTCTAGTCAAATGCATGGTCCTATTGAATCTCGTGCATGTAGACGTGGCAACATGTCGTATTGTATTTGTGTTCTTGTCAAAATTTATCACTCAAAACTGACCCGTTAAGCTTTCGTGTTGAAATATGCAAACTCAAACTCGTTTATTAAATTATCGTGTCACCCTTTAACACATTAAACTCAATTACAAAATTAGTTTAAAAAATATACTTGATTAATAGTTCATAGTTAATATAAAAAATAACAAAAACTCACATAACACTAAAATAAAATAAAAAACTTGATAATAGTTCATAATTAATATTAAAATATAACAAAAACACACACAATACTAAAAAATAAAAATAAAAAATATGCTTGATTAATAGTTCATAGTTAATAAATAAAAATAAGAAACACATACATAATACTGAAATATATATATATATACTTGCTTAATAGTTCATAGTTAAACTATATATTTTAGTACATCCAAAAACAAAACCTTTTTAATCGTCTATCTGTACTAAATGTCATTTCTTAGTCTTTGTTTTGGTATATATTTTATGTTATATTATTTAGTTTCTAACTAAAAAAAAAAAACTGAATAGAGTTTAGTGCAGTTATCGAAATAAAAAGTTTACTTATAGCATTCCATATTTTCTATTAATGATTAATTGTTATACCTTTAAACTTTAGATTTTGAAGGTCAAATTAAATAAAAGTATTGTTTTATTATATATTTAAATTATATTTACTGTAAAAAATAGAAAGAAAAGTTGACTTCTAAGTTTATAAAAATGATTGGAAATCAATATACTAGAAAAAAAAAAGTCTTAACATGTTGTTAACGAGTTTCGCCAGTTAACTCGTTAAGACCCATTGACATAATGTGTCAATAATGGGTTGACCCGTTATCAATCTAAAATTTCAAAAAGGGTGAGGGTTCATATCGTGTTAACAGATCATATTGAATCTTACCAGGTCTAGTCTCATGTCTAGCTCCTGATTGTGCACAAACTCGTAGAATAATTCACAAAAATATCTCTTAACTACTGAAAGAATATAAGAAGACCTGGGTTTGGCCTTCAGGTCTCTAAACGCTCACATAAAAATTTAATTACCAAAATTACCCATTAGTTTTGGTAATAGCAAAAATTAACCTAACCAGTCAATTACCTAAAATATAGATTTTTGATTTCTCTACAATAATTCAAAATTGAATCTTGGGTTAGTATCATGGGACTTTTAGGAACTTTTTTCAACCTCCAATTTCAAATAATTTCACTAGGAGACTATTCAATTTGATCTCCAAATACAATCATCGATTAAATTTGGGCATTTCTTCGATATAATCAGAAATCTACAATCTATACATCGAAACAAAATTTAGGATGAGATGAATGAGAAACTACCTTCAATTTCACGGTATGACATTGCTGGTGAAAGTAATTAGCCTCCAAGATCTTGTGGGTTTGGTCAAAGTTAGGTTTCCACGAATTCAACCAAATCAGACCAAAAGTTAGATGTAGGAAGCTTGGTTTTGACCCTTTGAATCTATTGAGACAAACGGTGAGCCCCTATTCACTGCCGGTGAGTCCAACCAAGCCGGCGAAGCCTGGCTGAGGAGGGGATTTTTGTACAGGTTCAAAATGGCCAAATCATGGCCTAAGCTCAGTTCCAATGGGTTGCTTAGTCTCCAAGAGTGGTGGTGGAAAATTCGGTTCACGGTGAAACATCACTGGAATGCTCGCCGTAATCCATGGTGTTTTGAAAGTACATCTTTTCTTTCTTGTCCACAACCTTAATAGGTTACTTCTAAACGATAGTCTTTTCGCATCTCAATAGTGGGTGGCTCTAGCATGAAAGAAGGGTCTAACAAGTATTCTCGAAACATGAAGAAATGAAACACATTATGGATTTGCCAAAATTCCTCTATAAAAGCAAGAAAAATTAGGGATACTATCTCAGTGTCAGTAGATGCAGCAGGGGCCAATTTCAACCACCAAAAGGAGCTCAACTCCTTTAGATTCTATAGCTTCTTGAGAGATTTCAGGACCTTGGATAAAGGTGCTACTAAATAAGGAGCTAGAAACTTAAGCTAGAAAAACTGCTCAAGTCTCCAGCCGGAGAAACAAAGACAGGTGAAATTTTTTAAGTCTCTAGCTTCTACACAAGCTAGAGCTAGAAATATCTCAGAAACAATGAGAGGTTGAAATTGCAAGTCTCTAGCTTCGGCATGAACTAGAGATAAAGAAGGTAGCTCGTGCTTAAGATTGGTGAGTGATATTTTCTCTTTATCAAACGATATGGCTAGTTAGAAATGACCTCAGCATGTCACTCAATACAAAATGGTGGGCATACAAGGAGAATGAGAGAGCATGAGCTCAAATTGAACATGTAAGGCAAGGTCAAGAAGAGAACGAGAGGATGCAAACCCAACTTGAGCAAGACATGAGAGAAATGCGAATAGAAAAGAAGAGAAGACCTCCCACTAAGCTAGGACCTCAAGTAGCTCACAATGCTGCACTTAGTGGACAAACTCAGATGCCATAGGGTTTTCAAGCACCTTGTGCAAGGAATTATGTGGGAAATCAACATTTCTATGCTTTGGGCTAGAGAGCAGGACACATTTCACCTTTTATGAGTGAAATTCGCCGAGCTATCCTTCAGTCAAATTTAAAAGCCCAGATTTAGAGCATTATGAGGGAAAGGACGATCCCTTGGAACATCTGGGAGCTTATTTATTTTGGATGGAATTTGAAGGAGCTAAAGAAAAGATCATGTGTAGAGCCTTTCCCTTTTCTTTAGATCATATGGAAGGAATTTGGTTCACTAGACTGGCGCCTGAATCAATCAGATCATTCAGCCAGTTGAGGATAACTTTAGATTGTGTGTGTTGTTGTGTTCACAATTATTTTTGGAAGAATTACATCAAGTAATAAAGTGGACCTAAAAATCCAAAAATACATAATTCACCCTCTAACTTATTTTTCACCCATCTTTCATATTCTAGCATTATTTCCAATATTTAAACATTAAAAACACAAAATTTACAGTTTTCCCCTCAATTAAGTAAAATGACCAAGATGCATTTCTCTTATATTGATTTTGCGAAAATTCTTCTTTTCATCTACAGAAGGGTAAATAATAGAAAGCAATCAATTTCTTATTGAAATAAACACAAACTAGCAAATAATAACCTTAAAAGATAGCCTAAAATAATACAATTTTTAGGCTTATTCGCTTTGGGGGCTTAGCCAGTGAGGAAACCATCTTCTCACTTGCCATCTATCTTCAAGGGGAACACTAATCTTTGAAAACTTATTTTCAAAGATTCACTGAAGCAAAGATGCAAATAGATAGGTGTATTGATGATAGATCCATTTAAGCAATGCAAGATGGATTACGAGATGAAGATTTTATATGAAATGTGGCAATGAATCCTCGAAGGACATACACAATATGATAATTGAAGCTCAAAAGCATATATCTAGAGAGGAAATCATCAGTTGAAGAAAAAAATTTAAACATGATAGGGAAAATTTCGAAAAATAGTCATGAAGACATTAATCAAACTTAAGCAAGAAACAAGGTTAATCGATGTCCACTAGTTTCAATGATTAGGTTTAAGATATACAAAATTTTTAATGCCAACTAATCAATATATAGGTGCCAAGGCAAGCTGAGAATTGCAATATTCTGAACGAACCCAATCTTATGAGAACCCAAGCAAATAGAAGAAACAAAGGAAAATTTTGTCGATTTCACAGTGATTTTATTCACAACACTGGTGATTATATGACCTGAAGGAAGAAATTGGAACACTAATTCATGGAGAACAGCTTAGAAAGTTCATCTTAATTCATGATGAATATGAACCTCAATTTCATAGTTGCTGAAACTTTGGGAAACAAAAAAAAATGAGGTCCATTGATGATAACATTTAAAATTCAACTTTTGCATTATTTGAGGAGAGGAAATAAAACAACATCTTCATGAGGAGTCATGTGATCCAATCGAGCCCAACTACCTAGAACTTGAATGACGAGCTCAATCTGATTGTAGGGATTAACTCATCTGGTTTAGCTGAGCTCCCCATGTATTCAAGTGAGAAGACATGTGCTCTATTCAAGCTTAGCTGCCTAGACTTCTTACAATGAGCCAACTCTTTGACCAAGAGCTCAGAAGCTTATTGACCAAGAGCTTGGTGTTCATTAACCATGAGCTGAAAGCTCTTTGACTTTGAAGCTAGAAAGCATATGATATGGAGCTGAAAGCTCATCAATAAAGAGATCGGAAGCTCTTCAACCATGAGTTGAAATGCTTCCCTAGTTAGAGCTATCCTTGATATGGAATGGAAATGCTCAGCTCACTTTGACAAGGATTTAGATTGCTCTCGGAGCTAGTGCTCCACTAAATTCGATAAAGAGCTGGATTGCTTTTGGAGCTGATGCTCAGTTTAATTTGACAAGGAGCTGGATTGCTCTTTAAGCTAGAGCTCATATAACTCGACGAGAGCTGAAGTGCTCACATAGCTGAAGCTGTGGTCTCCTCAATAAAAATCAATAGCCACGATAAGACAGGGATCTCAATGAAAAGCCATATTATTTTTGAATTTCAAAACACTAGAAAATTGTACCAAGCTATTTAAAGTGGCAAACCAAAGGGTTTTCCTAATTAGCCTTTGAGCTTCAGTTATTAACATGCCCAAAAATGGAAATTCACCACACTTTGAAAATTCATCTAATTTGGAAGTAAACCAATTTTTGGGAGCTATGGTTACTGATGTTTTCCTAACAAGCGAAGAAATCTATTTATCTCAAAGGGGTTTGGGCCAAGCAATCTAATGAAATGAGGCCTAAAGGTAAAATCACCATGAGAACATGGGCTTTAACTCAAACTTCCTTAAAGTAAAAGCCCAAGTCTCCTTATCCTCATCATTATCGGCTGAGGATCGAGATTATGGGCATCCATGTGCACTAGAACACGTGTTAGCAAATCCATAAGGTAGGGGTCAAACCTTATTATCTCAATCATTATTCCTAATATAGATGCACAAGCAAAGGTAATAGTGAGAGACTTTTTGAACCTGTTCAGAAATTGTGCCTCCTTTATTACAGAGTTTCTCTCTCTCTCTCTCTCTCTCTCCCTCTCTCTTTCTCTTGATTATCTCTTCCTTCTTAACTGGTCATAAAACACCATTTTCTACCAAGGTTTACTTGAAAATACACATACCAATCGACCATTTTCATTTTCTTCCTTTGACCAGGAAAGAAGGAGAGAGTTCATTTGTGGGACAACATGACTAACTATACCATCGGAGAGGGAATGACAATGACCCCATCGACACCCTCTGATGTGGTTTATTGCTTTTACAGTTGAATAAGGTGCTCAAGCATTTGTGCCACTTTCTTTATTATCACTTGGGCTAAGAGATACACCCATATTCATTGGGCTATCTTCATGAGTTGAAAAAAACCGTTAACAGTAGCCATAAATTTTTTTATTTAAATTAAATCAATATTTAAAGTGATGGTTTTACCTTTTTGCGCTCACTAATGATTGAAATTAGAGATGTATGCATGGAAATCCTCTTGGTCTTTTATTTATAGCTTGAGGGGCATGAATCATTAGGGACTTTTACCTTGTCTTGAAGCTCGAGCTTTAAGAGTGTAATATCTTGTCCTATGAAAGTACTAAAATTTCAAAATTTTACCAAGTTTAACCAAATGACTGAGTGTGGGTCCCACTTTGACTTTTATGGAGTTTAGATTTTGGCTTTGACCGTGGTACCATTATGTAGAGCTCATCAATTTGAGTCTGTAGACTAGTAATACGCTTGATTCGGAGCTAAAACTGTGAAGTTATGGTTAAAACGGTATGAAGGGCCTTTTTGTAAATTTGTAAAGCTTGTTATTTAAAAGTTGAAGACTACTAAAATGCCATCACCCCCCACGTTTTCACTTGAGCTCGATGACCCTATCACTGCGCCTCTCATTTCGTCGGCAACAACCAATTTTTGACTAGATCTAACTGGCAACCACCATAACTTAAAGCCGGCGACCTCCTTTACCTAACCATATAGGTGATTACCCATGAACCACTTGGATTGCCAAAAAACATGAAAAATCCAGTAAGTCTTATTCTTCTTTCTGATCGCCAGTTTTGGGTGAGATTCCGGCGGTGGGTCATCTCTTTTCCCTTAATTTGAACAAATTAGGAAGTGGTTATCAACCTATTTCGGCCTTAATCATTTGACAAATTTGAAACTTGCCATTGAAGGAGAGCTTCGGTTTTCTTGGGGATGAGCTAAACTTGTAGACTTTGAAGCCATTTTTGGTATTTTTCTTGTTTAAACCAGTTGCATTAAGCTTTGGTAACTAAAATTTTATTAATTAAAGTTTTAATATTTTTGGCTTTTAGTTTTGAACACTGTTGGTTACGTATAGGACTTTTAAGAGGGGAATTGTTTATTAAAATTTTGAGGTCTATTTTGCTATATACTGTTCGATGCTGTTATAGAGTAGATGAAATTATATTTTTTTTTTGGGTTGTCGTGTATATGCAAGATGAGAAGAAAAATTTGATCTATGTTACTTTAATGAGTTAATGATGGTTACTTTGAATATACTATATAGTGAATAAGTTTGATGAAGTTTTATTTGGTTTTGAACTTGCTGATATTAGTAAATCGTTATGTGGAGTGGTGAGTGGGAATGTATGTATGTATATATATATAGTGGGAATGTATGTGTGTATATATAAATACTTGATATAAATTATTTATGAATTTAAAGTTTTTGTATGGTCCTATTTGATGTTGAATTTATTTTATTAATGTTGAACGCTTGACTTATATATTTACGCATCTAATTTTTGTATCAAGAGGAGTTAATTCCAAAATGTTTTTATTTTCTATTCAATCTTGGAGAAATGGTATACTTTGATAAAGGTATGTATTTATATAAATAATTATTTGAATTTCTGAATTTGTGTTTGGTTATTGCTATGAGGTAACTTGAAATTGTGACTTGCACTTTGTGTAATATTAGTTTCTTTGAGGTTTTTGAAGTGTGAAATATTTTAAGTGGCTTTTAGCTACAAGATGAGCTAATTTTGTAGTTGCGTATGTAGTTATTAACTTGGTTTGGCAGTGGAATATATATATCATATATGCATATGAATTTCTTGAATTCTCTAAATTTGCTTTTAAATTTTATATGTATGTTTGGAAAATATATTATGGAATCTATATTGATTGATTGTGATTGGAATTGTATTAATTATTTATTGAGAATAAATATGGAATTGATGATTTACGATGGGTGAGGTGTGAATATCATGATGATGGTTTCTAAAGATGGTAAATTGTTTCACTAAATCCTACTTGAGCAATGTGTTATGCCACCAAGTAGTGAAGTAGATTTTGGTGTGATACAAAGAGGTATGATTGATATTCTACTTAGGCGATGATTATACCGCCAAATTGGAATTGTCAAAAATATGGAGTTTTATATATGTGTATGAATATATGAATGGACAAATATTTTCACTGAAATAATTACCATGGTTAGCTTACCCTCCCAGTGTATAATGATTAGTTCATATATACGTCTAGTGGTTTTTAATTGAAATGATTTCCATGGTTAGCTTACCCGTCCGGTATATAATGATTAGTTCATATACACGTCTTGTGGCTTTTCACTGGAATGTTCCTTATATATGGTTATTACCCTTTATCTCTATTTGCCATGATGCCTTGAAATGAAGGGTCGTGATGATGGTTAAAATGATTTGGAAAGTTATTGTGGAACTAGAAATGGTTAAGATACTATTAATGAGAAATGTATTGAATGCTAGTTATGCATTTTATTTTGAGTGACAACCATATCGAATGCTAATGAGAAATGGTTATGCATTTTATTTTGAATGCTAGTTGAGTTTCTTGATAATTATTTAGAGCATATACTTGTCAAGTTTGATTAATTTGGAACTTGAATATTGTTGTGTAATTTGTATGTACTTAAATAAATGAATTTTTTATATGGTTGATGACTTGTGAGTTGCAAATGCACAAGGAGGATGTTATGTTTGGTTTGAAATATGTTTTAAGAACTATAGGTAGCTTGATCCCTTTTAATAAGAGTATGTAGGCAACTCGGGTTTTAAAATGAGTTATGAAAAATATTAGTGATAAATGAGATTCTTTTAAGAGAAAATTACACCTAGGGTACTTGAGCTATATCGGGTATTACACTTAGATACCTGAACTATTTTTTGTTGCAATTAGATACCCGAATTCACAATTTTTAACACCATTAATACTTTTTGTCATTTTTTGTCCACTTTTGTCCATTAAAACCTCATGCATACCACGTGCAGAGGAAACCAAGATAGCAATGGCAGATTCAAGCAAAATTTTAAAAATAATAATAATCAAAGTAAAATTTCTTAGGGGATTTGAAACAATTTTGTCCTAATCTAACTTCCGCAGGGAAAATCCATTTCTTGCCTTGCAATCAACGACGATGGGTCAGAGATGAGGGTGATGGATATGAACCTAAGACAGTAGGACATGCACAAGAAGTAAGGGAAAAAGACCAGCTCCTCGGCGTTGCCTGTTGAAATGGACTTGTGGAAGATGAGGTGGTGTAGGTCTGGTCCTTCCGGGTTCAAGCTAGGCTTCACGTGGCCTTCGTTGTCATTGGTAGGCGGCCTTGGCCCCCTGATGCTAGTATATATATATTTATCTAAACAAATATATCTATATGTTTTAGATGGGTTTTTCTATATCTAAACACATTTTTTTTTTGTTTTTAATTTTCTTTAGATTTTTGTTAGATTGTAAGTCATGTATATGGGTTTTTCTACATCTTTGGAGATCACTAACATAATAGAATTTATTAAAAGTTAAAGAATTCTGGACTATTAATATTTCTTACATTACTTTTCCAATAACCGAACAAGAACTGGGAAAATAACAAAAATAATATTGATTTCTTTGCGATAATAATAATAGAAAAAAAGAAGAAGCTAAATTAAGACAAAGGTGAAAATACAGAGAATTCCATGATTTTGAATATCTGCAAAATTATCTAAAAACATAACACTTTTTTTATACATATATTTAATACTTAAATAGTTAATTATATTTTTTTTATAGTTAATACAAATAAATTTTGCTTTGATTTTCTTTTGAGAAATTTTGCTTGTATCTTCCATTGCTATGTATGAGAAGCTCTTGAATTTGTGATCTGTCGAAGAAGGGAAAACATGGAGAGAAAATGATGCACATTGCCCCTAGATTTCTTCTGGACGTGGTCTTAACGGACAAAAGTGGACGGAAATGACAAAAAATATTAACGGTGTTGAAAAATGTGAGTTTAGGTATCTGATTGCAACAAAAAATAGTTCAGGTATCTAAGTGTAGCACTCGATATAGTTCAGATACCATAGGTGTAAATTTCTCTTCTTTTAAATGTACATTCAGAGTTTATATGAGTGTATTTCTTTGGTTTTTGAGCACAACAATATGCTTATAATTTTAGAAGGTGCATGAGTATTGATCATGTTTCGATTAGTAGTTGTATTAATGATGTATTTATTTGAATGTTAAATTTTATTATTGAGGTGTGGTTATTGTGTGGAAATGAAGCAAGGGATTGGATTATGTTTAGAAGTGTATTTCCTTGCAGGATTTGTATTTATATGTATTTGAGGAATGTTCTAAAAATAGATGGAATACTGCTAAAATTTTTAATAAAATTTCTAGCATTAGAAAATTTTTCTTCTTTTGTTCGAATTGTTTTTATTTAATAATTTCTGGTGGGGTTACCTGACTGCTTAATGGCTTAATAGAAATATTAAGTTAAGTAGGCAGGATCTGGATAGATTGGGTCCTGTCAAAGAGCACTTCATCTCATGGTTGACGAATGTCAAGTTGTAGCTCGGGGAGCATTTCAGCTTCTGATTGGGTACCACAGAGCTCTAACTGGAAGAGCATTTTGGTTCCTTGTCGATGAGCTTGCCAGTTTCAAGGTCAATGAGCTTACCAAATCAAAGGTCGATGAGCATTGGGCTCCAGCTTAAAGGGCATTTAAGCTTTTGGTGAAAATTGTTTAGCTTTAGCTTGAGAAGCATTTCACCTTATGGTAGATAAGTATTGAGCTCTAGCTCAGGGAGAATTTATCTCCTGGTCAGATAGCATCGAGCTTGGGGAGTATTTCAACCATTAGCCTAAAAGTGTTTTAGCTCTTTTAGTCAATGATCTTAGCAGCTCTGATTGATAAGATTTCTAGCTCTTTGGTCGATGAGCTTGGCAACTCTGGTCGATAAGTTCCTAGCTCTTTGCTCCATGAGCATCCCAGCTCCTAAATCAAAGAGTTTACCAACTCTTTATCAATGAGCTTCCTAGCTCTTTAGTCAAAGAGCTTACTAGCTTTTTGTTGTTGAGCTCGACAATTCTGGTCGATAAGCTTACCTGCTCTGGGTCAAAGAGTTTCCAGGTGCTGGTCGATGAGCTTCCCATCTCCTAGTTGATGAGCCTACAGCTCTGGGTCAAAAAGCTTCCATCTCTAGGTCGATGAGCTTTTAGAGCACCTTAGTTGAAGAGTTTACCAGTTTTTTGTCGACGTGCTCAGCAACTCTTGTCGATGAGCTTACTAGCTTTGGGTCAATGAGCTTTCTTGCTCCTAAATTGAAGAGCTTACCAAACTTTTGTTATGAGCTTCCTAGCTCTTGAGTGGGAAAGCATCTCTTATTCTATTTTTTTTCCATTTTATATTTTTATTAATTTATTAAAAAATTGATTATAAAAACAACAAAAAATTAATTTACCAACGAATGGGCTACGCTTTAGCATCTCCTATTCTAATTTATTTCTTTATTTTCACTTTTTGGTTTTTTTATTTTGTTATAAAAATTAATTTATTAATAAAATTAATTTAGGAAACAAAAACATTAATTAACCAAGGAATAGGAGACACTATAGCGTCTATTACTCTTGCCTTTTCCAGTTTTTAATTTATACAGCATTTAAAATTTTATTAATTTTTTTTCTTAAAATGTATTTAACAATTTAAATAAATATGTTGACTTTTTTAAACAAAAGTTATGTTCAAAATTAATAAATTAACATTTAATGGTAATTGAAATAATAAGCACATATGTTGAGTTTTTACATATTCTTCTTTCTCTTTGAACCCCAAAACCCTTATTTAAACCGGTGCCATCGCTTCATTTTCATCTTGCATTGCTGTGAATTTGAAATAGTCCTCCAAGCATGTAAATTTCCTCTTCATTTTCTTGCTATTTTCGTAAGCACAAATCTCTAAAACCTGTGTACTTCTTTGTGTATTTGTTTATGTATTTCATTTTCATCTTTCATCTTCGAAAAATGAGAAAAATAATTGAAAATGGTGATGAAGCCTAGCGAAAATGGAAAGAAAGGAAGAGAAGAGGAGAATCGAATGGCTTGATGTACATGTTTGCGTATGGATGATTATTGGGATTATGGTTTTAAATTCATGACTTCTATTCACATGTGGCCTCCCAGTGAAACCTAAGATAGTAGTCATCCCTCTTTCAGGCTTTTAAAATTCAAAATAGATGACCTAGGATCACAAGTTACCAAAAAGCTCAACAAGGAGAACAAATAAGGAAACTAGGGCAAGTTGCATGGATATGGGCGACAATAAGTGGTGCTTGTTGGTTTTGGCATATATTTTCCTTTCTTTGTTGAATATTTTAGCAATTTTTAAGATATTATTGACTTTAGAAATGCCAATAATTCCTATAATTTAAATTTGGCTATATAAAGCAAGAATGTGGGTTTATGTGCCTACTCGATTGTACCACGCATGGAAGACCTATTTCATTGGCCTTCTTTCCTCTTTTTGGCTTGTTATGGAGTAAAATAGATTACTCGCAAGTGCACTCATTAATAAGTAATAAAGTGGTTTTTTGAAAAAAAAACCGAATATTGATCATACGAGGAATAATGTCTCTAATGTCAAATTTAATCTCAATGCTAGTTTAACTAGAAAAGTAAAAGATTGATTGATTGGTTGGCTTTGTTGTAAGCAAATTAAAAAGCAAAGTAAAATTAAAAGCAACTAAGAAAGCAAGAGTTAGAAGTAGGCAAAACAAGCAAAAATTCAAATTAAAGATCAAATAAGGATTATGACTTTACCACTACTAATCCTATTTTGTTTTTCTGCATGATAAATTCGTTAGTTAATCCCTCTGAACCTAAATTAACTTAGAGTTCATTCCTCAATGAATTTTGGTCTAGCAAGCATAAGATAGTTTAATTGTCCCTTATCTAAACTACCAAATGTAAGCCCTAAGACATGCAAACCGAATAAGTTCTTGTGAAGGTCTCACTAGGCATGATGATATCCCTAAGCAAATATAATATTCAATCATTCACCTTTTCAAGAAAGCTATTCATGCATTAAAACTATTCATGCATTAAAAACTAAATATGCATAATAGGGCTACATCATAATCTTTATAGAAATTTAACTACTCACGTTGATAGTACTAGCTATAAATGATTCAAAAGAAAACATAATAGAAAATCAAAAGAAAGAAGAAGAATAAGCAAATCTAGAGTCTTAATGTGGCTGCCGTACTTCTCCTTGGTTCTCCATGAGTTAATCTTCAAAATGTCTCCAAAACAAGGTTAAACTCCTCCAAAGGCTGTCCGAATTTGCCCCTCCTTCTCTCCTTGATGTAGCCAAAATTCTCCCTTCTCTTTAAACTCTCGTGACTTGTGTAGAATGAAGCCTTTAATGGTATGGAATGACATCAAAAGCTTTGGGTATATAGAGGAATAATTTGCTTGAGATTTACTTGAGAGGCAAGAAAAACTTTTAGAGTTTATTCCTAACCCTACTTCTAATCCCACAAGCTAATAAAGAATTCATAAATCAAAATAATAATGAATTATCAATCTTTCCCTACATATTCTCTATGTTGTCCAGCCATATGGGGTTAAATGAGTAATTTAAGCCTTCAATATGATGTCATACTCCTAATAAGATTCGAAAAGGGAATAAAGATCCTTATCATGATATACTTCTTTCCTCATATGTCTTCTCTCTCTAGTTAATACTTCAATTAATATTGGAATATTCCAGACTTTCCAAGAGGCATATGATGTGGAAATATCAGTCATCCATGCTTATGTGGCATTTTAGTTGGCATAGACACTTTACATATATATTTTCAATGTCCGTAAGGCAGATTTAAAGCACCCTTTGGATGGAAAAATGAACTTCTAATGCACTCATTTGAATTAGAAAAGTTATGCATGTCTTATATTTCTAGAAATATTTTGATCGCACAATTTTGACATTGGGAAGGCACTCAAATATCAATTTTTGGAGAGGAATGGAAGTCTATCGGAATTGCTGAAATGTCTATCTTCAAAATAAAATTTAAACAAATTGGCTTATCCAATTTCAATGAAATTTGAGGTTTGATTCTTGATGAGTTAGAAATCACACAATTCCTCAATTTTTTACTTTAGATATGCTTAATTTAGTACATGCTGCGTAAAAAATACAGTAATTCCTAGCTTTTGCTTTTTTTTCTTTCTCAAAATAGAAAAATACAACAAATCAGTACTTTTCAATAACAATTAACACAAAACTAGCAAAAATATAACATAAAACATAGCCTAAAATTAGTAACATTTTATGCCAATCAACTACCCTAAGATTGAAGTTTGCTAGTCCCTAGCAAAGTAAAAAAGAACTAGACAAAATATTTCCTATAAAAACACACTTAGGTACTTTGATGGGGTGCTTCAAAGATAACCATATTAATTCAAAAGCAATTTCCATGTGATGATGCAACTCAATACAGTATAATCATTACTTTTAAGTGTTTGTGTGAAATCAAATAATACATTCAATGTCATGCAATTGAATAAATCTACATCAAATAGAGAGTAAATAAGAATATGAACCACCATATATGCTTCACATAATTAATTTATTTCCTTTAACATAGATCAATGCATTACCTTGAATTATTAGGACTTTATTTGCTTGTAATGTGAAGGCTAAAGAGTAATATGTTTGAAGAAAAATATATAGGAAAATAAAATTGAAAGATTATTTTTTTTGTTTCTCAAAAAAAATAATTATTATTCAAACTTCCTCTCCACATCAATACACACAATAGGAAAAATACCACTATCATTGCCACCCCCAAATTATTTTATATTTTACTCCACAAAATAGAAATTAGTAAGCATATATTCATATCAATTCAAAATAAGCTCTCTTGAAAAATTTGCATAGGGTAGGAAAAATATATTTCAAGCTCATAAAGGTTAAGTCAACATGGTTTAAATGAACAAAATGCTCCAATATGCATTTTAATGCAACCTAAAATGGCTCAAACAAGGAACTAACGAATAAAAATTCAAAAGGTAGGCTAAAAAGGCACAATCTTAAAACAAAAATAGCCTAAATCATATTCTTCACAACTATAAAACTCAATATTATCTTTTCCAATAGTAAAGGTCACATCTCCCAAGCCAAAATTTATTAAATATAAAGAAAAACAAATTTTCAAAGGAAAAACATTAATTTCTAGATTATCACCTTAATGCAAATTTATGTAAGAAAATCCAAAGAAACCACATACTTTTTTCCTCTTCTTGCATACTAATTCTGGGAAGCAGCTTTAGAGCTTTGAAAATCTTTTTTCAACTCTGCAACTCTTTTCATACAAGTAGCTTTGGATTTCCTAGGCACAGAGATCACAATCTCTCTAGGATTTCGCCTCAAGCAATAATTAAGCAAGTTCTAGAATTCAAAAATAATTACTCACTCAAATTCAATGCAAATATTCTCCAAAATACAATCTATAGCATGCATATTTGATAAAGTGCTGAAAATGGTTTTGAAGTAACATGTGATTTAACTTTAAGTATTATAGCATACACAAAAACAATTCCACTACCTAAAAATCAATTTATTTTCAATCATATTCTTATCATTGACCCATCAAATTAATTAATAAAACAACCAAAAAAATACGAATTTAGCCAAAACCTTCGAAACACAAAAGCCATAAATTTAAAAACTACTCCTAAAAAATGCGTAAATAAAAAAAAAACTAAAACTAAAGAAGACAACTCAATAATAGTGAGACTCACCCCCAAATTGAGATGAGCATGTTTTTCAATGATAAAGAAAAAGAAATAAAGCAAAATAAAGAGTAAGGGTATAGAAAGCTCCCCTAAATGATGCCTTCCAATCAAATTGCATACTTTAAACTCCTAAAAACTCCTTTGGCCAATTTCACCTTAATGGCTTTTCCTTTGATTTTTTTTCTTTGACATCAAAAACTAGAAACCAAAATAAATAAAAGAAATTTAGAATAAAAAAACAATTAAGACTAACTAAAAGAAAGAAATTAAAAATTTGGGTTGTCTCCCATGATCACTTGTTTTAAGTGTTTAGCTTCACTTTCTTGACACACTCATTTCAGTCACTACCTAAGGTTGCCTCCATCTCCTCGCAATCCCAATGACTTCTCTCTTGTATGCTTTAGAAGATTGAATCTTTTGGACTTCATTGGTTCATACATATAAAACTTTTCAACTCTAGAACCATGTATTAACTTAAAAGTAACTTTGCACACATCAATTTTTGCCTTGCCTGTAGCCAAAAATCGGTGTCCTAAAATCACTACATTGCCCTCATTGAATACCAAAAAGTCAACTAAGAAAGAAAAAAATACCAACCTTAACCGTAACATTCAAGGCTACCCCTAAAGGATGTATTTGACTTTTATCGGCCATATTAACAGTCACGGTGGTTGGTGTCAACATCAAACCTAGTTTCTTCACAATTTCATTATCCATCACATTTATAGACGCACCCAAATCACGTAGAAAATTAAACAACTTTGTTTTCCCAATGATGCAAGATATCTGAAACCTTCGTTGATCCTCTTTCTTCTTAGAGGTCGCCTCTTTCTTCTTTTTTTGAACTTGTGAAAGTCTATCCATGTAAAAAGTTTCTTTAGTAAGACCATATTCACTTAGTAGCTCCAACACTTTCTTATTCACATCTATCTTAGTTCTATTATTTGCTAAGAATGGCATACCAAATATTAAAGATGCATTATGATCTTTCATCTTGATCACTTTAAAATCCATCCTATATTCAAGAGATCCTACTTCCATGAGCAAAATTTTGAAAATGCCTTCTAATTGAACATGAGTATTGGTTCCCAAAATAGTCTCATCATGGGTGTGTGGGATAAAATACTCTTGTGCATATGTGTCTGAAGATGATCTTATGTTCGATCATAGCGAATCAAACTTATTGCTTATGATGCTTAAGGTTCGTATGTCCGACCTGGTACCGAATGGTTTAGAACATAAGGGCTGATGTGTTTCCTTGAATAGGAGACGTCCGAGGAACTGAAACAAGTTTGGACGTCCAAAGAGCTAGGAACCCTGTTCGGTTGGTACAGCTGGATTTTTAGGATTCAGCTTTCTTGAGTCTTCAAAAAAGTGAGTCCTTGAAGATCTGGGGTTTCTGTGATTTAGTTTTAGTAGGATTAGGATTGTGAATTCTCAAAAGAATGGTAGGCTGGTTTTATAAAAGATCTGGGGAGCCTCAAGCCTATAAATACGCCTTCAATTTACAAAAGTTATTATTGAATAAACTAGCAATTCTGAATATTTTTGTTCATTTCTAGTCCCTGGTGTTTGTGTAAAAAATGTACCTCTACAGTTTGGCCCACCAGATATAGGTATGTTCACGACCTTTGTGACTATACCTTGTGGGAAATTCCTTGGAACCATTTTAACTGGTAGCGGTGCATAGAGAATCAACATGACTACGAGCCTAAAAAATGAATAGGTGACCCAAGAGCAGCAGATTTCTAAGTTAAGGGCTATCATGATAGATATGCAGCATAAGATGAATTCTATCATGGCTATGTAGGAACAAGCAAACGAGAGCATTATTAAGAGGCTATTTGATAGTTCCCAAACACCACCAGATCAAGTCCCTCATGCTCTAGTGCGTGGCGAAGAGAGGAGAAGGAAATGTAAGGAGACTTTAATGTGAAAAGATCGAGGGAAGTCTTCAAAATTGTCGCTTTCAAACTTCATAGAGGCCTTTCCTCAAACTCAAAGTTTGGTGGTGAGAGGGCTAATGTTGATCTAGAACAAGAAGCTTCATTCGATGGTAGAGGGAAATTGGTACGACATGCAGCAACCTGACCTAGTGAAGATCTGAATGATTGGGTTCGACGAAAATTGAGGCGGCTCAACGAAGGGAAGTCCAAAGAGGAAATCGTCTACGACTCAGTCTAGACTCTTTTCATACCTTAGATAGCAGACACAAATCCACCTTTCAGATTTGTAACCTCCAGTTTTAATTTGTATGACGGAACTACAGACCTTTGGGAACACGTTATGTGCTATCATAATGCCATTCATAGTTTAGAATCCTGGAGGATAAAAGAGAAGCTAGGCTGTGCAAGATATTGCCACCAATGTCATGGGGTTGATAGGCATAAAATGTTAATGTTTTTATGCCACTTTTTATATTGAATTTAAGCTATTTTATGATTAATTGTTGCTGAAAAATACTTAATTGCTGTATTTTTCTATTTTTAGTAAAAGAAAGACAAATGCTGGAATTAATGTATTTCTGCGCAACCTTTACTGAGAAAATCATATTTGGAGCCACACTTTGAGGTTTTGTGCGATTCCAATTGAAAATGAATCTTGATTTACTAGGCTTCAATTCTAAAAACTTTCATTGGCAATGGTTCAGCCAATGAGTGCCAGTTTGATTTACAAAATCAATATTTCCAACAGTTGCGGTAGATTTACACCATCTCGGGGAAATTAGAATTTGAGTGTCTTCTTGATGTCCAAATTGAGAAAACAAGATATTCCTAGAAATCTAAGACATGGACCTGACTTTTACAACCAGAATCAATAAATTCAGAGTCCATTTGGTCATCAAAAAGGTACTTGGAATCTGCCCGGCGGTCAAGGAAGATATAAAAGGAAAGTATTTTGGCTTACTAGGATGTTATTGACGATTGGACTGCCATGTCATCACACTTTAGCCATGTGTACGAAATTTTCCATATCATATGCCACATGGAAGGTCAGATTATTTTAATTATATTAATTTGAATAATATCTATTCTAAAAGGAATTAGAGTTGAATATATATTTGATTCCTAAAGAGATTAGGAATGTTTCCTTATTTGTAGTGTGAACATGAGACACATTTACCTTATACTCCTTGAGGTGGCCGGCCATGCTAGGAAATATAGGAGTTGGAGATTGAGTGTACATATTATCTCCTATATTCTTTAGGTTTTATAAGCGTTTTTGGGACAAACCTCTCCAAAACATTCCTTATAAATACCATGCATTGTTGAAAGGAAAAACACACCATTCACCATACAGCCCTCACGGCTGCACTTTTCAACAGTCCTCATGACTGGACATTTTTTTACAATTCATACCACGATTTCTCACGGCAACACCCTTTCCTCTCTAGCCACACATCCCTTTTCCTTTCTCTCCATTCTCATGGCAAACAACACTTTATTTAAGGTTTTATATTTAGTTTTGAGTGTTATTTCATAGTAAGATTGTGATACACAAAGCCTAGTGCTAGGGAAATTTGGCAAAGCCATTGGAGGAGATGTGTAGCTAATTTTTCTATGAGGATTATGATGTAACCCTATTACAAATATTTAGTGTTTAATGCATATTTGAGTTTGATTCATGTTAAGGTTAATATTTCATTGTAATTCTTAATGCTTTCCATGAAAAAGTGGATTGATTTAGTATTTATATTGACTTAGGAATAAGGGATATAAATTTGGATGGGCAATGAAATATATGGTTATAGGAATATTGCATGCCTTAGTGACAACTTTGACAATAAAATATTGGGTTTGCATGTCTTAGGGCTTAAATTTCCGTATTTATATTAGGGATACTTAAATACGTTGTGCTTGCTAGATTAGAATGCATTGAGGAATCAACTTCTAATCACTTATGGTCAGAAGGGGGTTAACCTATGAATCTATAATGCATTAGGGCTAAATAGGAGTAAAAGTGGTGAAGTCACTATCATTGTTTTCTTAAAATCTTGATAATACTACTTGGTGCCTTATTCTTATTTTTAATATTGCTTTCATTTTAATTCATGCTTGGATACACACAACAATCAAACAAACTCTCTTTTAATTTTCTAAGTTTAATTTAAAAGTTATTTAATTTCAATAACTAGAGACATTATTCCTCGTGGGATCAATATTGGTTTTCTTTTTAAAAGGAATCCACTTTACGACTTGTTGATTCGTGCACTTGAGAGTTAATCTAAAATATACCACAATAGGGGTCTACCCTCAGCTGGTTCTATGAACTAATAAATGGGGACAGTAACCTCTTTCTGTCAATTTACGATGATTTTTCAAAGATAGTTTCTGTTCTAAATAAGGCTGAAAAAGGATGTCTGTCACCTTTTCACGGTGACACAAAGAAGAGAAAAAATGCTAAATAGTTACTCCTAACACTTCACTAGGGAGAATATTAGAGTACCAAATTGCAATGAATCTATTGCCATGGAAGCATTCCAAAAGGGGATGACAAAAGGTCAACCTTTTGATGATTATTTAATAATGGAAAGTCTGACTTTGATGTTCAAAGTACTACGACATGCCAATAAGTTTATCAAGCTCTAGTATGATAAGTGGCAAGAGAAAAAAGAGAAGGCCATAGGAGAAAAAAGGAATGCACTTCCATATGTAAAGAAGCATGTCCAACGTCAGAGCTACAAGCTGGACATAAAGAGATTTGATAGGGCGCATCAAAACTTTTTCACACTGATTAATTCAGTCAAGCAATACATTTAGGATCTGTGAAAGTTGTATTCACTAAGCTTAACCTCAAGAGGGCATGGTTAAGCACTTGAAGGGCAAGCAGTTTGTCAAGTGGTCCCAGAAAATGTCCTCAGATTTGAAACGTCAAGATAACAACAAGTTTTGCATTTTCCATAACGATTATGGACATATGACAGAACATTGCAAACAACTGAGGTGGGAGATAGAGGCCCTGATAAAAAAAAAGGCATTTGAAAGAGTTTATGAATACAGGGGACTCTCGCAGTAGGGATACACTTGGCAACATCAGAATTAAGATATGCACTCGGACTGAAGGAGGTCTTCGAGATAGACGGTAGACACCAAAGAAGAAGAGGCTATGGATTTCTCAATCCACATTATACATAGGGGATCCACTTGCCAAGGAACGTCCATGGCGGCTAAGAGGAAGTATGCTCAATTAGCAGAAGTATCAGTAGTGGGAGCACATGAGCCAAAATACGCCAGCATGCCCGCCATTACATTCACCAGTCAGGATTTGGTCAGGCTACACTTTTCCCATTATGACATATTGGTAATCAAGCTAACCATCGCAAGATGCCATGTAAGGAGAATCCTGATCAACACGGGTAGTTTAATGGATGTTACATTCCAGTCAATTTTGAGAAATATGAAATTTGATGAAGCAAAGATTAAAAAAATTAACATGAACCTAGTAGGGTTCAATGGAAAGCCAAGTGATGTGGTAGGAAAGGTCACGATGCGCTTGTCCACAAGAGAGGTAATTGTATACTCTACAATGATGGTTGTAGATTTTGAGTCAGCATACAATGCCATCCTCAGATGATCATGGCTCAATGAGATGAGGGTAATAATCTTGACTTTCCTGCAAATGCTTAAGTTCCTGAATGGATCCAAGGTTGAGTTATTGAGGAGCCAATAGAAGGTACCTCGAGCATGATATATCAACGCTATGAGAGAGAAATTGACAGTTGAGAATTAACAATGACAGAGCATCGGGGTCCTGATCACAGAACTTAGAGTTGATGACTAAGACTAGGTTGAAGAGGTTTGATTGACCTCGAGAACCCAGAGCAGATAAAGTGAATTGGGGCGAAGTTGAAAAATGATGTTTGAGAAAAGCTGATTACCTTCCTTAGAGAACGCGCCAATTGCCTTGCTTTGGATTGCCTGGTATAGTTCTGAACGTCATCATTCATTGGCTCAATGCGGACCCAAGCTATAAGCTCGTAAGAAGAAAAAAAGAAGTTTGCGCTAGAACAAAAATGGATAGCAAATGAGGAGGTAGATCGATTAGAAGCCAGCAAAATGATCCGTGAAGTTCATTATCCTGATTGGCTAGCGAATGTGGTGGCTGTGGTGAAGAAGAATGGGAAAAACACAGTCTGCATAGACTAGATTGACCTGGACAAAACCTGTTTGAATGATAGTTTTTCCCTTTCGATGATTGACATGTTAGTAGATGCTACGCAGCGCACGAGATGATGAAATTCTTAGATGCTTTTTCTAGTTACAACCAAATATTGATGCATCTAGCAGATCAAGAGAGAACAACATTTATGACCGAAAAAGAGCATTTATTACAACAAAGTTATACTTTTCAGACTTAAAAATGCCGAGGCGATGTACCAAAAGTTGGTAAACATAAAGTTCAAAGACTTGATAGGAAAAACAATGGAAGTGTATATAGATGACATGTTGGTCAAGTCTTTAAGAGTGGAAGAGTACTTTGAGCATTTGAGAGAAACATTTTGTGTTCTAGAAAAATACCGAATGAGGCTGAACACCACCAAATGCATTTTTGTCATTTCGGTAAGAAAATTCTTGGGGCATCTTGTCACACAGCTTAGGATTGAGGTAAACCCTGATAAGATCAAGGCATTATTGAGCATGCCATCTTCAAACTGCAAAAAGGATGTCCATCAGTTGAATAGAAAGATAGCAGCCCTCAACAGATTCATATATCGGTCTTTGAACAAAGCACAAGGATTCTTCAAGATCTTAAAGGGATGATCGAATTTCATATGGACCGAAGAGTGTGAAAAAGCCTCTGTGGACTTGAAGTAGTGTCCATCAGTTGAATGGAAGGATAAGACCCATTTTGCTGGTAAAGCTCGATGAAGGCAATGTGCTACATTTTATATCTGGTAGTGTAGGAATAGGCAGTGGGCTTAGTGCTAGTAAAGAGCTTTGGGAACGAGTAACAAGTACTCGCATATGGAAAAATTGGTTTATGCCCTGGTGATATTGGCATGCAATCTTAAGCCATATTTTGAATGCCACACGATTGAAGTCATAACCAACTTCCGCTAGGATCAATCTTGCATAAACCCGACCTAGCTGGTTGGATGGCAATATCGGCCATGGAGTTAGGGGCGTATGACATACAGTATATCCTTGGATGACTATGAAACCCCATGTCCTCACTGAATTTATAGTTGAGTTCATAGTTATTGGTGAAGTGGTTGAAAATGAGGCATAAACGTTCAGGTCCAAATAAAGCTTATATGTGGACGAATCTTTAAATGAAAGAGGAGTGGGGCTGGACTGTTGAGAAACCCAAATGGATATTTGTTGGAGCAATCCTTAAGGTTTGGATTTTCAGCTTCGAACAACGAAGCTGAGTATGAAGCGTTGATATCAGGACTTGGCCTAACTAGGAGATTTGGTGCCATTTCATTAAAAATATTCAGTGATTCAAAGCTGGTGATAAATCAGGTGAATGGGTCCTATGCAATGAAGATCAAACAATGGTCACTTACCTTCAAAAGGTGAAGGAACTTTTGGCACCATTCGAGAATGTTGAATTGAAACAAATGCCTAAGGAGAAGAATAGGCACACCTATGCTCTTGCCAACATAGACTTGGCAGTGCAGGGAAAAGGTCGATCCTAGTGGAATTCTTGGTAAAAGAAGCATCAATTGTGTAACCTGCTCATTGGTTGAGCATGAAGATGATTATTGGGTAATGATCATTATCAACTATATTG
The DNA here is from genome assembly GCA_003254975.1 of Ochetophila trinervis. NCBI lineage: Eukaryota > Viridiplantae > Streptophyta > Magnoliopsida > Rosales > Rhamnaceae > Ochetophila > Ochetophila trinervis. The sequence continues at coordinate 157,665 of QANX01008105.1, read as the reverse complement.
TCGACTGAGTTTGTCTGAAAAATAAGTCGAAAGCAATAAAGTTAAGGATAAGAGCGTCAACATATTGCATGTTTTGGAGACTTCTATACCACAAAGTCTTTTTTGAACCATTGCTTAAGTTCCTTGGTCCGAAAAAAGCTGTAAAAGTCATGGTTAAGATCTACGAGAGTTACTGCAGGAACCACCCTGAAGCGGAACCCCAGACTTAAAGAAATTGTAATCCCAACACACAAGATGATATGGAACAAACTCTCGGTAAAAACCCGCCCTATAGCACCTCTAGATAACAATTGTATCTAGCAATACTAATTAGAAGGCAAATAATGAAATTGAAATTCACCACAAAGTAAATACTTTTGATAAGAAGATCAATTCCCAATGCAACAAGTAGAAGAAGAACTATCCGCACTTGGAACACACAAATCTAGTTGAAAACAAGAGTAAATTCTAAATAATCAATAATCAAAGTTTTTTTCTACAAGCTAGTAATCTCCCCTTTATATAGAGATTAGGGCTAGGTTAAGAATCAATCTAGACCATAAAATAATTAATAAAGTAATCCTAAGGCTTAAAACTAACCATAAATAAATATAATCCAAAAATCGAAATAATTACAAAACTGCCATTATAATCCGGAAATAGCAATAATTACGAAACTGCCATTATAATTCGAAAATAGCTAAGTTACTAAACTGCCATTGTAATCCGAAAATAGCTAAAATTACAAAACTGCCATTGTAAGATGCTTATTTTTAAAACTACGTCGTTTTGTCTCTGCAACTCCTGAGCATCATTACCACCTTCATCCCTTGCTTATACATCATGCTTAAATCATCATCTTTTGCTCCAATGGTAGAATATGGCACTATGATGCCCACATCATTCCCTTCATTTTCAAAAAGATTCTTCCTGGAATCTGAATCCATATCGAAAGGAAAAATATCATAAACATTAAGAATAGTAGACTCATTGTACTCACCCTGAAAGGCAATTTTGTATGCGTTGTCATTGACTCTTTCAAGCACTTGAAACGGTTTATCTCCTCTAGCATCCAACTTCGATTTCCTAAGGTTAGGAAACCATTTCTTGCTTAAATATACCCAAACCCAATCTTTTGGTTTGAATAACCACCATGTGTAATCCCATAAAACCTTTCCAAAGGGACTCAAAAATTCCACATCCCTATCATATTGAATAGTTCGAGGAACTCCACACAATTTTGATTTCTCATCAAAGTTCTGCAATAAAGAGGCAAAAACACTAGGCAAATTGAAGTTAAGGTTAGTTTTACAGAGCAAAACCTCTCAAAACCTCACTAATAATATTGCTTTCTTGCCTAAAAATGCACTATTGACTTCTCTCTCTTTTGCATTAAAACTCTTTTTCTTTTCCCTCTTCTCACTTTTCTCTATTGCACTTTCCTTTTTATTTTTCTTACTAATGCAATCACTCGCCATTGGGCCTTTATTTATATTATTTTCACTATTGGCCTCTTTACACTCAAGTTTTTTATTTACCTCACTTCCCAAATTTCCATGTGAACTTTTGGATAATTTCAATTGTTCAAAATGCACCTCCGTTGGAGATAAAGGTGCAAGTGTGACTTTCTTTTCATTATGCTCTATCTCCTAGCCCTTGGTTCCTCCCTCCTTGTGCGTCTCCTCATGGAATGATTTGAGACTTCATCATCTTCAGAACCCGATGGCTCTATATCTCTAGTTTGTAAACCATCTCTCATTGGGTTATTTGTGGCTGTCATAAAGACTTTACTTACCTTATCATTTAGCTCATCCATCTTCATCTCTTTGTAATAGTCCTCTACAGACCTAGACCCTTGTGTCAGTCTCTGCAACTTTTGATGAAGCTCTCTATAGAAATATGATGGTACAAACCTCTTCCTCATAATTCTCTTCATCTTATCCCAAGTTGAGATCGGATCTTCTCTATACCTTCTCCTTGATTGTATAAGTTTCTCCCACCAAACTAGAGCATAGTCGGTGAACTCCACTATGGCTAGTTGAACCTTTTTCTCCTCAGAGTAATTGTGACAATCAAATATTAAGTCTAACTTTTTTTCCCATTCCAAGTATGCCTTGGCATCATTTCTTCCCTTGAATGGTGGAATGTGCATCTTAATAGAACTTAGGTTGTCATCCCTTCCTCTTATTGGCTCCTCTCTTCTAGGTCTTCTCCTTACGATTTTGACTTTATAGTCTTCTTCATCAGAAACAATTACCTCTTGTCTTCTAGGTCGTGTTCCTTCCCTTCTAGTATTATTGGAGATGGCCATGGTCATCTCTCTCATTTGCTCCATCATCTCATCCATCCTAGATTTCAATGTTTCTTCCATCCTAGAAGTCAATCTCTCTTCCATCCTTCTATACTCACCCTCCAAGGATTGTCGTAAGAGCTTTGGATCCGGTGTTGCCACTTGCTATTCTTCTGAAGTAGAAACTCCATTTCTGTCTCTTTTAGACATTCTTATTCACTCCCTTATGTGTTTAACTCAACAATGGTAAACCCTCATGTTTCACACAAATTTGTCTTTTACCCTCTCAATGCTCACCACTCAAGCCTTTTACCACTCAAGTCTTGTTCACCAAGTTGCATTTCAGAACCAATTATCTTAAACAAAAATATAAAACTAAAATAGCAAATTTCAAAATTAAAATCTAACAATAAAAGCAAGTTCAATTCTAGAGCAAAATTGGTACAAAAGAAAAGGACAAAAGAGTAATGAAACAAATAATAATTACTCTATGAAATCAACACAATAAGAATAGGAACAAATTTAGAATATGAAACTTTCATATTGGAAAAAAAAAGTATGAATATAAGAAACTATGAGAATTGGAAAAAAAAAATTAGAATAGGAAACAAATAAATTAGAAAAGTTAGAAATATGGAATAATAGAAAAAAAAGAAATCAATTAGGAATAAGTAACTTTCCTAATATTCAAGCAACCAATCTCAATATTCTAACTTTCAATATTTTCTTTGCTACGAATTTTTTATTTCTTTTTCTTCTTTTATTTTTTTTTATTTTTTTGTATATATAATCAGATTCTTCTTTTACTGCTTCTTTTTTTTTGGCACTATTTTTTTTTATGATTTTTTTTTTGTTACTAAAACACCAAGAACAATGAAGAAGAAAAGAAAAAAAAAGCACAAAAAAAAAATAAAAAACTAATCAAAATCTTTAAAAAGAAAATCAAAGTACAAGACAAATAGGAATTTATCTTGGCCTTGCTCTGATACCAAATGATGCGGAACCCAAGCTTAAAGAAACTGTAATCTTAACACACAAGATGATATGGATCAAATCCTAGGTAAAAACCTGCCCCATAGCACCTCTAGATAACAATTGTATCTAGCAACACTAATTAGAAGGCAAATAATGAAATTGAAATTCGCCACAAAGTAAATACCTTTGATAAAATCAATTCCCAATGCAACAAGTAGAAGAAGAACTATCCTCACTTGGAACACACAAGTCTTGTTGAAAACAAGAGTAAATTCTAAATAATCAATAATCAAAGTTTTTTTCTACAAGCTAGTAACCTCCTCTTTATATAGAGATTATGGTTAGGTTAAGAATCAATTTAGACCATAAAATAATTAAGAAAGTAATCCTACGGCTTAAAACTAATGCTAAACAAATATAATCCTAAAATAGCAATAATTACAAAACTGCCATTATAATTCAGAAATAGCAATAATTACGAAATTGCCATTATAATCCAAAAATAGCTAAATTACGAAACTACCATTATAAGATGCTTATTTTTAAAACTACGTCGTTTCGTCTCCGCAACTCCTGAGCATCATTACCATTTCATCCTTTACTTGGACATCATGCTTAAATCATCATCTTTTGCTCCAATGGTAGAATATGGCACTATGATGCCCACATCATTCCCTTCATCTTCAAAAAGATTCTTCCTGGAATCTGAATCCATATCGAAAGAAAAAATATCATAAACATTAAGAATAGTAGACTCATTGTACTCACCGTGAAAGGCAATTTTGTATGCGTTGTCATTGACTCTTTCAAGCACTTGAAACGGTTTATCTCTTCTAGCATCCAACTTCGATTTCCTAAGGTTATGAAATCATTTCTTCCTTAAATATACCCAAACTCAATCTCTTGGTTTGAATAACCTCCACGTTTCATCCCATAAAACTTTTCCAAAGGGACTCAAAAATTCCACATCCCTATCATATTGAATAGTTCGAGGCACTCTATATAATTTTGATTTCTCATCAAAGTTCTGCAATAAAGAGACAAAAAACACTAGGCAAATTGAAGTTAAGGTTAGTTTCACAAAGCAAAACCTCTCGAAACCTCACTAACAATATTGGTTTCTTGCCTAAAAATGCACTATTGACTTCTCTCTCTTTTGCATTAAAACTCTTTTTCTTTTCACTCTTCTTATTTTTCTCTATTGCATTTTCCTCTTTATTTTATTACTAATGCAATCACTCACCATTGGGCCTTTATTTATATTATTTTCACTATTGGGCTCTTTACACTCAATTTTTTTATTTGCCTCACTTCCCAAATCCCCATGTGAACTTTTGGATAATTTCAATTGTTCAAAATACACCTCCATTGGAGATAAAGGTGCAAATGTGACTTTCTTTTCATTATGCTCATGTTTCCTAGCCCTTGGTTCCTCCCTCCTTGTGCACCTACTGATGGAATGATTTGAGACTTCATCATCTTCGGAACCTGATGGCTCTATATCTCTAGTTCGCAAACAATCTCTCATTGGGTTATTTGTGGCGGTCATAAAGACTTCACTTACCTTATCATTTAGCTCATCCATCTTCATCTCTTTGTAATACTCCTCTACGGACCTAGACCCTTGTGTGAGTCTCTGCAACTTTTGATGAAGTTCTCTATAGAAATATGATGGTACAAACCTATTCCTCATAATTCTCTTCATCTCATCCCAAGTTGAGATCGGATCTTCTCTATACCTTCTTCTTGATTGTATAAGTTGCTCCCACCAAAGTAGAGCATAGTCGGTGAACTCCACAGTAGCTAGTTAGCTCCTTAGAGTAATTGTGACAATCAAATATTAAGTCTATCTTTTTTTTCCCTTTCCAAGTATGCCTCGACATCATTTCTTCCCTTGAATGGCAGAATGCGCATCGTAATGGAACTTAGGTTTTCATCCCTTCCTCCTCTTGGCTCATTTCTCCTTGGTCTTCTCCTTATGGTTTTGACTTCATACTCTTCTTCATTAGAAACAACCTAAGTTCTATTAAGAAGTGATGCCGACAATGATGAAAGATTGTGGAAAGTATACGCAGGAGTGCAAATTTGCATCCATCCATCACTTCCCTTCAAATGAGCTCACATTTGTCACAAGTTTTTGGTCATTCATCGAATAGGGAATCAACATTTTAGGACCGCTCCCGCAGGCACTGGGGTAGAAATGATTAATGCTTCTGGCCATAGACTACATCTCTAAATAGGTAGAGGCCAAAGCATTTGCAACTATCAAGGATTTTGACATGGTGAATTTTATGTGGAAAAATATTTTGTACAAGTTCAGACTTTCGAGAGTGATTGTCATGGATAAATTGTCCCAATTCATAAGTGCAAGATTCAAAGAATTCTGTTTGCATGGAAAATGAACATTCAATATTCAACGCCGAGCACCTGCAGGGTAATAGACAAGACAATTTTGAGCGCCCTTAAGAAGAGGTTGGAAGAAGCAAATGGAAGTTGTCCTGAGTAGCTACGTAAAGTGTTATGGTCATATAGAACGACTGAGCGTAAGCCTACAGGAGCAATGCCATTTTCAATTGTCCACGAAACTGAAGCTGTGATTTCTGCTAAGATAGCTAAGAGGATGATATGGACCGATGAACTTTTGGAACCAGTGATCGACCAAATGCTTAAGATAGCGCTTGATGAATCCGAGGAGCTCTGGGAGGGCGTAGCTATAAAGCTCGGCCAATATCAATAATTAGCTACTCAACATTACAACTCTAACATCAGGGTCATTCAATTATGAGTTGGGGATCTCGTGCTCCGTAAGGTCTTCTCGAACACCCAAAAAGTTAACACTGAAAAGCTCAAACCCAATTGGGAAGGTCCTTATATTGTCATTGCGATCCCTATGCTAGGTGCATATCAACTTCAAGACTCACAAGGAAAAGGTTCCATGTAGTTGGAACTCTGAACACTTAAGGCTGGAGGAACACCAGTCCTCAAAATTTTTGAAAATTAAAATTTTGTCATATTTTGATTTATATATCCAATAAAATAATTCATTTTTTGTTTTTTACGCTTTCATAATAGTTTTTTTTATATTTGTTGTTTTGTCATAGGGTCGTTATGTCAATGTCGATCCAAATCCACGTTCCATAGTGTTCAACTAGTGGTGAAACTACACACTAGTCTCGGCGAGGGAGGTCTACGAACCGGTTTTGGATCGGGGATAAATTTTATCCAATATAAATGCATCGTACGAAGACTCATCTGTAATGTGCTTCCTACCTCATTGTATGGTTAGGTTGATGTTAGTAGTTAAATGGTGGAAATATATAAATGAATACTTAATTGGGTTCGGCTTTCCACAAGATAGGTTTTGGGTTGCCCCTAGCCTTCTCGGGTTGTGGGTTTTTTACTTTCTGGTTTAATTTGGAAGCCTTCTTATTTGCATGGTATTCCTTGGCAATGTGAGCCTTCTCGGGTATGATAGATCTGGCTATTTTGATCATCTTGTTCTCCATGGCTTTGATTTGTTGGGGTGTAAGGTTCGGCAACAATTTGGTCACGTAATCAAGGTTAGGACCATAAACTCTGTATGCACTTCCTTAGCTAATCTAATCTAGATGTTTTTAGAGGTGGAAGAGGTATACTTGTTGGAATGTAGTCTGGCAACGAGTGGAGTTCGACGGTTCTTAAATAGTTTTTCCATAAAAAGTCTCTTGAGGCTGAGCTCGAGTGTGGCCTTCAGTATGGATATGGTGTTCATTTCCACCTTGGACATTGTTTTGCACTTTTCTTTAATTTTAAGGTGGTGATTTTCCAGGAACAGTAATTCAGAATGTTAGAATTTGTTAATAGCAAAAGAGGTGCTTAAAAGTTCTTACCAAAATCCAAATTCCAGGTACTTTTTATGACCCGAGAAGCACTAGTATGATTAGTTTGGCCTTACTCTCTGTTCAAGAAGAAGAACCAAAATTTCCAGTTTTTATCACAGGTTGACATTGCCATTTCCATTTCTCGGCAATATTTTAAAGTTTGTAGAAGAATAGGATGATGGCTGGGTGAGTCAATTGATAGTTGTTTGGATGGACCAAAAGTCTAAGAAAGATTCACCAACAGTTGGGCATGGCTTGACTAGGGTGAGATGAAAGTAGGATAGGAAGTTTCAGAGAATAGAGAAATGAAGGTCTAGTCTGAAAGAAAGTTCATAAAAATAGGGGAAGCCGGAATGTTTGGATCAAGCTGACATATTTTTGTGTGGGTAATCGAAGGCCACATCGTATAGCTGGTACCTTTTGGCTAGTTTGATTAGTTTGTCGTTGGAGGTAATCAGAGAAGCATACTTTGTTGGGTTCTCTCCCTTTTGTCTGATTGTAGCCCTTGGATTGGAAGTAGGTGTTGGCTCAGTTGATTTGATCCTCTGGTCCTGGGCTGTCTTTGGGAAGTTAGTTGTGAGTGAGATTTATTCATGGGGAGAGGTTTGGAAGTTTTCATTGTGGTGTGTCAGTTGACCTCGGTATTGCTTTCAAATTCTAAGAAAGACATGTTCGAAACATCCAGTTCTATGAGCGAACCCCCGATGGGTTGGATTTTGGAGTGATCTTCTATTTGGATGGTTGTTCTGGGTTGGAATGGTCTGAAAACATGTTTTGTTCGATGGGTAGGAGAGAGGGTTGTGCGAAAGGAAAGAAAAAAACAAGAATTTTGAGAAAGAAAAGGTAACATTTAGATTAAAGAATGAAGAACATACTAGAAAATGAACAACTACGAACGTGAAAATGATGGTATCAAGGGGGGACGTGTGGTGTTTGGAGCCCAAACAAAGTTGAAAATGTATCTAGAAGGAGTCATTTGGGAGTGTAGTTGGTAATGTTGGAAAAGTGGTTTGGTGCAAAATGGGTGCTTCAGGGGGTTTAGAAAAGATATTGTTTCTCAGGTTTGGAATAGTTTTGGCAATGGTAGCAGCTTGAATCATTTGTGAGAAATGATAAAAGAGAAGTTGGACGTGATTTTTTATAGGGGCTTAGATCAATAGTTCAGATTAAGTTAAAAGATAGACGGTGGTGATTGATAAAGCATTTATTGCAGCACGTAAACTGACGTGCTTTGTTTTTGAGGGAATCGAAATGGCACGTCAGTTTATGTGGAATGAAGTAGCACGATAGTAAGGTGACGTGATATTTATGGCAGGAATGGTTTAGAGTCTCAGATATGAGTGTCTTACTTCATTATTTGAATTTCTCAAATATTGAAGTGGAGGGCTAATTGTGTGGGATAAAATACTCCCATGCATATGTGTGTGAAGATGATATCGTCTGTCCAATTATAGAAAATCAGACTAATTGTTTATGATGCTTGAGGTCCATATGTTCTACCTGATGCCAAATTGTTTGTAATATTAGGGCTGACATGTTTGCTTGAAGAGGAGATGTCCAAGGAACTGAAGCTAGTTTGGACGTCCGAAGTGTCGGGAACCCTGTTCAGTTTGTATAACTAGATCTTTAGGATTCAAATTTCTTGAGTTTTTATGAAAGTGAATCCCTAAAGATATGAGGTTTTTGTTATTTAGTTTTAATAGAATTAGGATTGCAAATTCTAAGAGGAATGGTGGGTTGGTTTCCTAGAAGAACTGTGGAACCTCAAGCTTATTAATACACTTTCAATTGTACATAAACGACTATTGAATAAACTAGCAATCCAACTTGACAATTTATACTTTCATGATTTTTTCCACAATATGCACAACAATTAAAATTAGAAACATTAGAGATATTATTTTAATTTTTGTTACCCATGGTCTCAAGTTGTTTCATGAGATTCGCAACTTGAGCATTAAATTTTGAAATCAAATCCTCTTTATGGACAGTCATGGTCTTCTTAGTATTTTGATTTCTCTTATTCGTCCATTGCTAAATGTTGATAGTCATCGTCTTCAATAGGTCGTATGCATCCCTTTGAGATTTATTTAGCAAAGCTTCACTTGCAGTTGCATCCACATTATTTATTGTTATATAATTCAACCCAATATAGAAAGCTTGAACTTGTCTCCAAATGGGCATCCTGTTGTGTTTAAAACTATATTACTCGCTAGTGCACGAATCAACAAGTAATAAAGTGGTTTTTTTAAAGAAAACTGAATACTGATCCCACAAAGAATAATGTCTATTGTATTGGAAATAAATTTTTTAATTAAATCTAGAAAACTAAAAGAAGAATGATTGTTTGATTGGTTGGTTTTGTAAAGCAAAGCAAAAATTGGAAATAAAGCAATTATGAAAACAAACTAAAGGCAGCAAAAGTAATAAAGCAAAAGTTTCAAAATATTGATGGAACAAAGATTATGAGTTCACCACTATTAATCCTATTTAGTTTCAATGAATGACAAATTCATTAGTTAACTTCTCTTAACCTAAAGTGACCAAGAGTTGATCCTTCAATGCATCTTGATCTAGCAAGTACAAGATAGTTTAATCATCCTCAATCTAAACTATCAAATTGAAGCCCTAAGACATGCAAATCCAATAATCTCTTGTTAAAGTGTCACTAAGCATGATGATATCCCTATCTACTATGTATTTCATTGCAAACAATATTATATCCTTTATCCCTAAGTTATCATGAGAGCATTAAAATCAACAATGAAATATTAATTATCAATTAAAACCAAACATGCATTAAAAACTAAACATTCATAATAAGGCTACATCATAATCCTCTTAAAAGTTTAGCTACTCGTATGCTTAGAAATAGCCATCAATAAAACATATTATGAATCACAAAAATAAAAAGAAAAGAGAAAACAAATACCTAAGCTAGTGGTTGCCAAATTCTCTCTCTTGTTATTCGTTCAATTTCTTCTTTAAATATGCCTCCAAACCAAGGTTGAATTCTTCCAAAGCTTCTGGCCGAAATTCTCCTTCTCTAAACCCTTGTGGTAGCAAAAAATCCATCTCTCTAAACTTATAGAATTGTGTCTAGAATGGAATGAAAAATAATCTAGAAGAAAACTTAAAACAATGTAGAACAAAATACCTCATTTTAAGCTCTAAAGTGTAAGGTATTTATAGGAATATAGTACTTGCAGAATAAGGAAAAACCATAGAGTTATAACCTTACACTAATTCTAATTATTCAAGCTAATATGAAATAAAATATTAAATCAAAATCAAAATCTCCCTATTATTACTCTAAGGGCCGGCCATATGGGGATAAAGAAGTAATTATGCCCTCAAAATAATGTCACACTCCCAATTAGATTAGAAAAGTAAATCCATATCTCCTTAGGAATTAAATCTTTGTCCACTTCTAATTCATTCTCTAATTAATATTATTGGAATAATCTGGATTTTCCAAGTAGCATGTGATGTGATAATAATAATACACTTGGCTAAAGAGCGATTGATAGGCATAAAATGTTAATGTTTTTATGCCACTTTTGATATTGAATTTAAGCTAGTTTATGATTAATCGATGAAAAGTACTTAATTACTGTATTTTTCTATTTTCAGTAAAAGAAAGACAAATGCTGGAATTACCGTATTTCTGCACAACCTTTATTGAGAAAATCATATCTGGAGCTACACTTTGAGGTTTTGTGCCATTCCAGTTGCAAATAATTCCCAATACACTAGGCTTCAATGCTAAAAAGTTAAATTGCAAATGGTTTCGCCAATCAGTGTCAGTTTTATTTACAAAATCAATATTTCCAACAGTTGCGGCAGATTTACACAATCTTGTGGAAATTAGAATTTGAGTGTCTTTCCGATGTCCAAATTGTGCAAACAAGATATTCCTTGAAAGCTAAGACATAGTCCTAACTTTAAACTAGAATAAATGAATTATGACTCCATTTGTTCATCCAAAAGGTCCTTGGAATCTACCTGGCGGTTAAGGAAGATATAAAGGAAAGTATTTTGGCTTACTAGGATGCTATTGATGATTGGACTGCCATGTCATCACACTTTAGCCATGTGTATGACATTTGCCACATCATATGCCACATGGAAGGTCAGATTATTCTAATTATATTAATTGGAATAATATTTAGACTAAAAGGAATTAGAGTTGAATATAAATTTGATTCCTAAAGAGATTAGAAATGTTTCCTTATCTCTAGTGTGAATATGAGACACATTTTCCTTAAAGTCCTTGATGTGGCCGGCCATGCTAGGAAATATAGGAGTTGGAGGTTGAGTTTACATATTGTCGACTATATTCGCTAGGTTTTAGAAGGGTTTTTGGGTTAAACCTCTTCTAAACATTCCCTATAAATACCATGCATTGTTGAAGGGAAAAAGAAGAAGTTCTACCACTAGCCCTCACGGCTGCAACCTTTTCTCTCCTTCTCATCACAGTCGCAGCTTTCTTTCCTTTTCTCCCCATTCTCACATTTTTCACCAGCTTTTTTTTAGGTTTTATGCTCAAATTTTAAAGGTTATTTCATAGAAATGTTGTGATACACAAAGTCTAGTGCAAGGGGAAATTCGGCTAGCCATTGGAGGAGTCAACCTTGTGACTTGGATCATAGTTTGGAAGCCAAGAGGAGAAGATTGAAGAACAAATTCCAGCAGCCATCAACTTTATATTTGATTTCTTTACTCTTATTCTTTTTGTGATTTGCACTATGTTGTCTTTAAATTATTTTGATGGATAATTTTGAGATGATGTGTAACTAATTTTCTATGAGGATTATGATGTAACCCTATTACAAATATTTAGTGTTTAATGCATATTTCAGTTTGATTCATGTTAAGGTTAATATTTCATTGTAGTTCTTAATGCTTTCCATGAAAAGGTGGATTGATTTAGTATTTATATTGACTTAGGAATAAGGGGTATAAATATGGATGGGCAATGAAATACATGGTTATAGGAATATTGCATGCCTTAGTGACAACTTTGACAAGAACATATTGGGTTTGCATGTCTTAGGGCTTAAATTTTGGTATTTATATTAGCGATATACGTTGTGCTTGCAAAATTAGAATGCATTGAGGAATCAACTTCTAGTCACTTATGGTCAAAGGGGGGTTAACCTATGAATCTATAATACATTAGGGCTAAATAGGAGTAATAGTGGAAGTCATAATCCTTATTTTCTTAAAATCTTGATAATACTATGTTGTGGTATAATTAACTCGCAAGTGCACGAATCAACAAGTAATAAAGTGGATTCCTTTTGAGAAGGAAACCGATATCGATCCCACGAGGAATAACGTCTCTAGTTAAAAATTAAATCAATTGTAAATTAAACTTAGAAAATTAAAAGAGAGTTGTTTTTGAAAGTTTGTTTGTTGAGTAACCAAGCATTTAATTAAAAAGAAAGCAATAATAAAAATCAAAAGAAAGGCAGCAAGTAAGATTTCACAGATTTTAAAGAACAAGGATCATGATTTCACTACTATTACTCATATTTAGTTCTAATGCAAAATAGATTCATAGGTTAGCCCCCCTTTAACCACAAATGACTAGAAGTTGATCCCTCAATGCATTCTAATCTCGCAAGCACAACGTATTTAATTATCCCTAATGTAAATATAGAAATTTAAGTCCTAAGACATGCAAACCCAATAAGACCTTGTTAAAGTTGTCACTAAGGCATGCAATATTCCTATAAACATGTATTTCATTGCCCATCCATATTTATATTCCTTATCCCTAAGTTAATATAAATACTAAATCAATCCACCTTTTCATGGAAAGCATTAAGAACTACAATGAAATATTAACCTTAAAATATGAATCAAACTAAATATGCATTAAAAACTAAATACTTGTAATAGTGTTACATCACAATCCTTATAGTAAAATTAGTTACACATCATCTCAAAATTATCCATGAAATAACTAAGAGACAACATCATTTAAATAACAAAGAAGATGAGAGAAGAGAAAACAAATCCGGTTTATGACTGCTGGGAATTGATCCTTCAATCTGTTCTTCTTGGCTTCTTCAAACAATGATCAAAGCTTAAAGTTGATTCCTCCAAAGGCTGGCCGAATCTCCTTGGACTTTTCTTTGTGTAACACAACTTTGCTCTCTTAAAAACTGAATATAAAATCTACTAAAAACCTATGTTGCTGTGAGAATGGGGAAGAAAAGAAAAGGGAAAGGTGCGGCTGGAGAGGGAACAAGGCTGGTGTAGCCGTGAGGGCTGTGTGGTGTAAAGGATTTGTGTTTTTCACTCTTCAAGGTTGTATCTATTTATAGGAAAGGTTTTGGAGAGGTTTAACCCTAAGGTATCTCTAAACCCTAGAGATTATAGGAGATATAACATCACATAATCTCAAATTCCATATTTTCTCTACTGGCCGGCCAACCTAGGAACTTGAATGTATTTTGTGCTTCATGTTTACACTAGAGATAAGAAAACATTCCTTATCTCTCAAGAAATAACAATCAATCTCTAATTCCTTTTCCTTTTATGCTAAATATTATTCCAATAATTAAATTAGAATAATCTGACCTCCCATGTGGCATATGATGTAGCAATTTCGGTCACATGGTTGGTAAAAGGTGACATGGCAGTCCAATCACAAATGTAGTCCAAGTAAGCATAGAACTTTCCTTTTATATCTTCAATGACGGTCAAGAAGATTCCAAGTAGACTTTAGGTAACCAAATGAACTCCTAATCCACTGATTCTTGTAGAAAAAGTTAGGTCTATGTCTTAGCTTTCCAGACATATCTTGTTTGCACAAATTGGACATCAAGAAGGCACTTAAATTCCAGTTTTCCCGAGATGGTGTAAGTCTGCCGCAACTATTGGAAATGTTGATTTTGTAAATCAAACTGGCACTGATTGGCCAAACTAATTGCAATGAAACTTTGCAGTATTGAATCCTAGTGAGTTAGGAATCATTTACAACTCGAATTGCACAAAACCTTAAAGTGTAGCTCCATATATGATTTTCTCAGTAAAGATTACGCAAAAACACAGTAATTCCAGCTTTAGTCTTTCTTTTACTGAAAACAGAAAAATACAATAATTAAGTACTTTTCATTAACATTTAATCACAAACTAGCTTAAATTCAATATAAAAAGTGGCATAAAAACATGAACATTTTATGCCTATCATACTACTTCGTGCCTTGTTCTTATTTTTAATATTGCTTTCATTTTAATTCATGCTTGGATACACACAACAATAAAACAAACTCTCTTTTAATTTTCTAAGTTTAATTTACAATTTATTTAATTTTAATAGTAGAGACGTTATTCCTCGTGGGATCGATATTGGTTTTCTTTTTAAAAAAATTCACTTTATTACTTGTTGATTCATGCACTTGCGAGTTGATCTAAAATATACCACAACAACTTTTTTGCACCGTTGCCGGGGAATAATTATTTCTAGTTTTGATTTTCAATTGATAGTTGATTAAATTACTGTTTTAATTTAATTTCTGTTTTTGTTTCTTGTGTGTAGGTGTGGTTTTAGCCAACAAAGAACAACAATTGGAAAGCTTTCTTGGATCCAAAGCAATCCAATTCAAGTTTGAAGAAGGAGGAAATTGAAATAGATAAGTTGTATTTTGTGTTTAGGGTTTTAGTGTTTTCAGTTGTGAACAAAAAAAATTATTTTGCTGTTTTGCTTCAGTTTTAGGTTTTTAATTTACTACTTTTGATTTTTGTTTTCTGTTTGTTTAATCTTTAGGTTTATTGTTCAAAAAAAAATCTTAAAACCGAAAAAGAAAAAAAAAAAAAAACTGCACTTTTGCTTACTGTTTCAATTTGTTTTGCTTACTGTTTTAATTTATTATAGTTGCTGCTTTTATTTTATTTTGCTTTTGTTTTGTATTTTCTTTGATTTTAATTTATTTTGCTGCTAGTTTTAATTCTTTTAAGTTATTTAGTTTGTTTAATTAAATTTTTAGTTGCTGAATTTTTACATTTTTTAGTTTAATTTTCTGTTTTTTTTTTCTAGTTTTTGTTTTACGCGTTTGCCAACTCATAGTTAACTTTGAAAAAAAAAATTTGAGAAGGATGCAGTCTTAGAATTAAAATTTTATTATGCAATTTCAAGATTATAGGTATCAATCTTATGGGAATGGAATTGGGAATTGTGGAGTCCAAGATGTTATATGCGAATTATGCGGAGGTAATCATTCAAGTTTTGATTGTCCAGTTAGAAATTCTTTTTACCTTGAAGATTCATATGAGAATTTCTCATGGCAATCCAACTCTCCTCCCAACTCAAATGACTCGGCATTGTACAATCAACCAAAATCTGCATGGCTTGATCCTTCAAAAATTCTGCAACAAGATGGAAAGTCATCATCAGAAGGTGTGGAGAGAATTCAAGAGTCTTGTGCTAAATCCAGTGCACAAATTTAGGAATTCCTTCATGTGCTATCTGCTATGTTTAAAAACATTGCAAATTCCATAGAGCAACTAGAAGTAGCATTCTCACAAAGAACTCAAGAAGACTTGCCAAATAGTGTGGAAATTAACTCTAGTCAATAAGTTGAGGAATTGATAAACTTTCATGAGCCATTAAATGAAGATAAAAGGCTAGAAGATCATTAAGAGGATACATCAAATACTCAAACAAGCCAAAAATTAGCAAAACTAGAGAAGAATAAGATCATGGCCGAACAACATGATGGTTGTTCATTAAAGGAGCGAAGTCTCCAACTAGGAATTGAAGTCAAGTTTGACTTCAATAGAAGCTAATCCAAGAATGATTATACCTATAGGAGCTCAATTCGTTGTTGCATTCAGAATTTTTATTCAATATGAGACTGACTTGGTTCTAGATGTCAAAAGCGTTCAAGGATTCCAAGATAATGCACAACTACCATATCCAAAGGTTGGAAAATACTATGAAGATGACATCATCCTTATATATGATCCTGGTCGAAATTACAAGAAAGTCAAGCTAAATACTTGAAACAAGCACTTTTTGGGAGGCAACCCAAAGTTTAAAGGTATTTTTAATTTTAATTTTTAATTTCTTTTTAGTTGCTTTTGTTTTGTGCTTTTAGGTGTCAAAGAAGAAAAAAATCAAAGGAGAAGCATAAAAGGAGTGATCGGTCAATGGAGCTTTATGAGCCTAAAATTTGCAATTTAATTGCATTTCATCAATTGAGGGAGCTTTCTTAACCTTTGCTTTTTATTATGTTTATTTTTCTTTGTTTTGATAATTGAGGACTATGTTGATCTTAAAGTTGGGGGTGGGTTCTCTTTTTTTGAACTTTTTCTTCTTTAATTTTTTAATTTTTTTAATTTTTAGTTTAGTATTTAAAAAAAAAAGAAAAAAAATTGCTGTTTTTGTTGCTGATTTTTTATTTTTAGTGTTTTTCAGCATATTTTGATGAGCCTATGATAAGAATATGATTGTGAATAAATTGATTTTTTTGGTAGTCGAATTGTTTTTTGTGTATTCTCTAATGCCTAAAGTTAAGTTCACATGTTGTTACTTTCAAAATTATTTTTGAGCACTTTATTAAATATGCATGATTTTCATTATATTTTAAAGAAGGTTTGCATTAATTTAGAGTGATTATTTTTTGTGAACTCTAGAACTTGCATAATTATTGCTTGAGGTGAAATCCTAGAGAGATGCATTACTTTGAATATGCTTTAGACCACCTTTGTTTTGAGATTGAGCCTTTCTAGCCTACCTTTGGATTTGATTTCTTTACTCTTATTCTTTTTGTGATTTGAACTATGTTGTTTTTTAATTATTTGATGGATAATTTTGAGATAATGTGTAACTAATTTTCTATGAGGATTATGATGTTACCCTATTACGAATATTTAGTGTTTTATGCATATTTCAGTTTGATTCATGTTAAGGTTAATATTTCATTGTAGTTCTTAATGCTTTCCATGGAAAGGTGGATTGATTTAGTATTTATATTGACTTAGGAATAAAGGATATAAATATGGATGGGCAATAAAATACATGGTTATAGGAATATTGCATGCCTTAGTGACAACTTTGACAATAACATATTGGGTTTGCATGTCTTAGGGCTTAAATTTCTGTATTTATATTAGGGATAGTTAAATACGTTGTGCTTGCTAGATTTAAATGCATTGAAGAATCAACTTCTAATCACTTATGGTCAAAAGGGGGTTAACCTATGAATCTATAATGCATTAGGGCTGAATAGGAGTAATAGTGATGAAGTCATAATCCTTGTTTTCTTAAAATCTTGATAATACTGCTTGCTGCCTTGTTCTTATTTTTAATATTTCTTTCATTTTAGTTCATACTTGGTTACACATAACAATCAAACAAACTCTCTTTTAATTTTAATTTACAATTTATTTAATTTCAATACTAGAGACGTTATTCCTCGTGGGATTGACATCGGTTTTCTTTTTAAACAAATCCACTTTTTTACTTGTTGATTCGTGCACTTGCGAGTTTATCTAAAATATACCACAACAGTGATGATGTGGCAACCCAAATCATCCATGCATAGGTGGTATCCTAGTTGTCAAAGAAACTTCCCTATATCTTCAATGTTCATCAGGAAGATTCCAAGTACACTTGGATGATCAAATGAACTTCAAATTCACGGATTCTAGTTGAAAAGATTAGGTCTATGTCTTAGCTTTCTAGAAATATTTTGATCACACAAAATGGACACTGGGAAGACACTCAGATATCAATTTCTCCAAAAGTATGTAAGTCTATAGCAACTTTTAAAAATGTTCATCTTCAAAATCCAACTGGTCCTGATTGGCTGATCCAATTGTAATGAAACTTTGTATAATTTAACCTTAATTAATCTTGAATCATTAGAAACTTGAATCGCTCAGAAATTCCATGTGTAGCTCTAGATATAATTTATTCAGTAAAGATTTTTCATAGAAAATACAACAATATCCATCATTTGTTCTTCTTTATCTAAAAATTAAAATAAAAAACACAACAATTTAGTATTTTTCATAAACAAATAAATTGAAACTGGCAAAAATCTAACATAAAATTGGCATAAAAAGTTCATAGCAAAGAAAGAAAGAACTAAAACCACATCTCCTATAAAATATACCCAAATACCTTGATGGGGTGCCTCATAGATTGCATGATCATACTAATTGAAAAGTCATTTTTAAGTAATCATGCAACTCGATACCCTATCTTTTATTCAACATAATCATAACTTTCAAAGTGTGTGCGAAAACAAATAATACACTAAATGTTATGCAATTTAATAAATCTACATTAAATAGAGATTGTAAAATACTAACCACCATATGCTTGACATAATTAATTGCTTTCCACTAATGTAGATTAATACATTACCTTGAATCATTAGGACTTTATAAGCTTGTAATGTGAAGGCTAAAGGGTAATGGGTTAGAAGAAATAAAAGGATAGGAAAATAATATTTAATGAAAAAAAACTAATGATATGCTCATAGAACTTTTTGTTTTCCCCTCACAAATACATTTTTCTTCTTCCATTCCTTCAAACTCCACAAAACTATTTCACTACATTTTTTTTCTTTTTTCTTTTTTCTTCTAACCCCTTAATTGTTCTTTTTCACACCTTGGTTAAACTTCTTTTTCCACATAAAAGATACATAGTAGCCGAACTTAACCATATTGCCACCTCCAAATTATTTTCTACTTTACTCCACCAAATACAAATAAATAAGCATATTATATTTTCAATTCAATATAAGCTTTCATTAATAATGTGTAAAGGGTAGAAAAAATATATTTAGGCTCAAAAAGGTCTATGTGTTTTAAAGAAAAAAAGGCTCTCACATGCAATCTTTTATGTATCCTAAAATTGGCTCAAACATGGTACTAACAGATAAAAATTTCAAAGGTAGGCTAAAAAGGCTCAATCTCAAAATAAAAATGGCCTAAATCATACTCAAAGTAATGCATTTCTATAGGATTTTTCCTCAAGAAATATCTATGCAAGTTCTAGAGTTCAAAAATAAACACTAAAAAATACAATCTAAATCTCGCATATTTGTTAAAGTGCTCAAAAATGGTTTTGAAAGTAATAACATGTGAATTTAACTTTAGGCATTAGAGGGTACACCAAAAACAATTCCACTACATAAGAATCAATTTATTCTCAATCATATTCTCATCATTGGCTTATCAAAATATTTAAGAAAACATCTAAAACTAAAAATTTATCCAACAAAAATCAAATGTTCAGAAAATAAACCTAAACATGCATAAATAATAAATAAAGAAGAAAATTCTATAACATAAAGAAGCACCCCCAAATTAAAATGAACGTAGCTCTCCATGTTTAAAACAAAGAAATTAAACATAATAAAGAGTAAAGGTAAAGAAAGCTCTTCCAATTGATGTAATGCAATTAAATTGCAAACTCTAAGCTCACAAGGCTCCCTTTTGGCCGAGTACCCTTTTAATGCTTTTCTTTCTTCTTTAACACCTAAACACACAAGAAAAAAAAAACAAAAACAAATAAAAATAAATTAAAAACTACTAAAAATAAAACAAACTAAAAGCAATTAAAAACTTTAGGTTGCCTCCCAAAATCCGCTTCCTTTAAGTCTTTAGCTTGACTCCTTCATTTTAAATTAAACCAGGATCATATATAAGGATGATGTTATCTTCGTAGTATTTTCGATGCTTCGAATATGGTAGTTGTGCATTATCTTGGAATCCTTGAAAGGTTTTGACATCTAGAACTAAATGAGTCTCAACTTGAGTAAAAAATGTGAATGCAACAACGACTTGAGCTCCTATAGGTATAGTCATGCTTGAATTAGCTTCTTTTGAGGTCCATTGTCTTCAATTCCTAGTTGGGAACATGCATATAAATCTCAAGCTCTTTAAAATTCAATTTCAGGCTTGAAAAGTTGAGAACTTGGCTCTTTTAATGAGCAAACTTCATGATGTGCGGCCATGATCTTATTCTCCTTTAACTTTGCTAACTTTTGGCTTGTTTGATTACTTGATGTATCCTTTCGATGATCCTCTTATCTTTATTTAAATGGATCTTGAGAATGTATCAATCCTCAACTTGTTCCCTAGGGTTAATTTTCACATTGTTTGGCAAGTCTTCTTGAGTTATGTGTAAAAATATTACCTTTAGTTGCTATATGTAAATCACAATATTTTTAAGTATAACAGATTGCTCATCATGCAATTCCTCAAATTGTGCACAAAATTTAGGACTAGTCTCTTGAAGTCTCTACACATTTTCTTTTAATGGTGACTATTTTTGATATTGTAGAATCTTTGAAGGATCAAGCCCTGCATATTATGGTTGATTGTACCATGCAGAGTCGTATGTGTTAGGGGGAGAGTTGTTTTGCCATGAGAAATCCTCATATGAATCTTCAGGATAAAAATAATTTCCCACTTGACAATCAAAACTTGAATGATTACATCCACATAATTCGCATGATATAGCTTGGACCCCATAATTTCCAATTTCACTCCAATAAGATTGATGCACATAACCTTAATTGGAGTGAAATTGGAAATTATGGAAATTATGTGCATATTATACTTTAATTTTGAAACTTCTCAATTCTTTCTTGGAAAGCTCATTATGAGTTGGCAAACTCCTAAAACAAATAAACAAAAACAAATACTAGAAAAATAAATGAAAAATAGAAATTTAAACTAATAAAATAAATTTTTCAACAACTAAAGTTAAAGCTAAAAATCAAATTTTACAAGCTAATTAAACTCAAAAGATTAAAACTAAATGCTAACCAATTAAACTAAAAACAAAATATTACAAACCTAGAGGAAAATATAACTAAAAACAGCAAAAAAATAAAGCTAAAATTCAAAACAAAAGTGCAGAATCTTTTTTTTCTTTTTCAGATTTTCAATTTTTTATTTATTTTTACAACACAAGTTTAATCAACTAACTACTAACCAAAACTCAAAAATTCAGTAATTAAAACCCTTAAAACCGAAACAAATAAAATACCAAATGTTTTTTTTTCAAAAACCGATAACAATAAAAACCTAAATACAAAAATTAATTTCAACTACTTAGCTACTTCGATTTTCTCTTCTTGAAACTCAAATTGAATAGCTTTGGATTAAAGAAAGCTTTCCATAATTTTTTTTCAATGGTTAAAACCAAACCTACACAAAACAAAAACATAAATTAACCTAAAAACAAAAATTTAATCACCACTAGAAATAATTATTCCCCTAGCAATGGTGCAAAAAACTTGTTGTGCTGAATAATTACTTGCAAGTACACAAATCAACAAGTAATAAAGTAATTTTTTAGAGCAAAACTGAATATCGATCCCATGAAAAATAATGTCTCTAGTATTGAAAATAAATTCTATTGTCAATTAAATCTAGCAAAGTAAAAGAATAATGATTGTTTGATTGGTTGGTTTTGTGAAGCAAAGCAAGAATTAAAAAGAAAGCAATTAAGAAAGAAAAGTAAAGGCATCAAAAGTAATAAAGCAAAAGTTTTAAAATATTGATGGAACAAGTATTATGACTTCACCACTATTAATCCTATTTAGTTTCAATGCATGAAAAATTTATTAGTTAACCTTTCTTAAACTAATGACCAAGAGTTGATCCCTCAATGCATATTGATCTAGCAAGCACAAGATAGTTTAATCGTCCTCAATGGAAACTACCAAATTTAATCCAATACTATTGTAAGCCGAATCACACATGAAAATAGTAACGGGGAAACGATTGTTGACATCCCAAATTTCTCTTACTTTTCTGTTGTAAGTCATATATGCTAAAATATGATTGTTGTCCTTTGCAATAGCACCTTGAGCAACTATCTTGACTCCATTGTTTTGTGTGACACTTTTATTGTCCATTTCCACTATGTTGAATTGAACACCTCTAATAACATTCCTTCATGCTTAGTTACTACCCATTGAGGACCTTGTGCAATCCACCTCAAAGTTTCATTCACACTACAATTTGGTTGACATCATTCGGTGGCAATCTAATAAAATCAATTGAATGTAATTAGCAAATTGATAGTAGTCAAGACATTGGCAAGTTTAACATTTCTAATTACATATATACCTTATCATGTAACCAATACATACCATCTTTTCTCTATTTTTTTTTTATCTAATTTTAATGCTTCCAAATGAAAATTGCCACACATAAACATTTAATTAAAAATATATGCAAGTGCATTCAAAAGTACATGAACAATAAACGAAATATCTCTTCTATGGCTCTAATTCTGGCACGTTCAAAAGTACACAGATATAGAACTGCTCCAAAAGCTTTTGATCAACTGGTTGTATCTTTCCACCTTAAGTAAGGGCACCGACATCATCCTTGTCATTAAGCTTTTGATATCTATAAAGAGGGTTTCTAATTGCATCTAACCCTTTTTGGTACTCAATTGAAAACTCAATTGCTTCTTTAGCAATATAACTCTCAGCAATCGAACCATCTGGGTGATTTTTATTGTGAACATAACTCTTCAATAATTTCATGTACCTCTGGAATGGGTACATCCATCTAAAATGTACTATAAATAAAAAAATATTGACTTCTTTTTCCAATAGTATTCAATGTTTGCATGTGTCGTCGAAAATACTGGTAGTAAGCTTAGACAATATTTCCTCTTTGGTAATGGTATTGGAGGCTCTTCAAATTCTTGAAACCCATTGAAAGCCTTTTTTTTGCTTTCTGTAGGGATGATTTGGATAAAGAAATCTTCAATGCCCAACAAAACTCATTTTTCTAGCATTGTGTAGGCAATGAGCAAAAGTGTTTTCACTGCATATTGAACATGCATGATACCCCTTCATTGCATGACTGGCCAAGTTGTCTTAAGCAGAAAAAATCATTTATTGTCCATAACAACACTGCCTTTCAAGTGAACACATATCAGCGATAAGCATCAAAAGCTGTAATGCCCTCATCCCACAACTTATTCAAGTATTCAGTTAACAGCTCTAAGTATACATAGACACAGTTGCTAGGTTGTTTAGATCCATAATTAGAAGAGTAAGATTATACACAACTGTGATCACAGGCCAAACACTGTACACACTACTTTGTAAATTGTGTGGATTCATTCTATTGGCTACAATACCAAGTCTTAGATTTCTATCTTCTACTGCAAATTCTAGCCAAAACTGGTGAACCCATTTCCAAGCTGGAGAATTCGATGGGTGTTGCATTTTGCCTCTTACAACCTTTCTATAATTTGCATGCCATGTCAAATTCTTAGCAATTGAAATACTATGTAATATCCTTCTAAAATGTGGAATAGATGTGTTGTGGTGAAAATTGGATAACTCACAAGTCCACTAATCAACAAGTAATAAAGTGTTTTTTAAGAGAAAACTGAATATCGAGCCCACGAAGAATAATATCTCTAATGAAGAAAAAAAAATTGTATTGCTAATTAAAACTAGAAAAGTAAAAGAAGAATGATTGTTTGATTGGTTGGTTTTGTGAAGCAAAGCAAAATTTAAAAAGAAAGTGATTAAGAAAGCAAAGGCAGCAAAAGTAATAGAGCAAAGTTTCAAAATATTGATGGAACAAGGATTATGACTTCACCACTATTAATCATATTTAGTCTTAATGCATGAAAAATTCATTAGTTAACCTCTCTTAACCTAAAGTAACGAAGAGTTAATCCTTCAATGCATCTTGATCTAGCAAGTACAAGATAGTTTAATCATCCTGAATGTAAACTACCAAATTTAAGCCTTAAGACATGCAAACTCAATAAGCTCTTGTTAAGGTGTCACTAGGCATGATGATTTCCCTATCTACCATGTATTTCTTGGCAAACAATACTATATCCCTTATCCCTAAGTGAATACAATATTAAATCATTCAGCTTTTCATGAAAGCATTAAGAAAAAGAATGAAATATTAAGTATCAATATGAATTAAAACCAAACATGCATTAAAACTAAATATTCATAATAGGGCTACATCATAATCCTCATAAAAACTTAGCTACTCATGTTCTTAGAAATAGCCATCAATAAATCAAAGCAAAACATATTATGAATGACAAAATGAAGGAAAAAGAGAAAACAAATCCCAAAGTTTGTGGCTTCTAATTTCTTCCTTTTGTTCCTCATTCAATTGCTTCTTAAAATATGCCTCCAAACCAAGGTTGAATTCATTCATAGTTGCTGGCCGAAATTCTCCCTTCTCTAAAGCCAAAATTCCCTTTCTCCCAACCTCTAGAATTGTGTCTAAATTAATCTAAAAGAGAACTAAAAACAATGTAGAAGAGAAGACTTCCTTTTGAAACCTCCAAGGTGTAGGGTATATATAGGAAAAAAGTGCTAGTAGAGCTAGGTAAAACTCTAAAGTTATAACCTTGCTCTAATCCTAATTTTCCAAGATAATAGGAAAGAAAATACTAAATAAAAATCAAATCTCCCTATTATATCTCACATGGCCAGCCCTATGGGGATAACTAAGTCATTGGTGCCCTCAAAATGATGTCACACTCCCAATTAGATTAGGAAAGTAATCCATATCTCTTTAGTAATTTAATCTCTTTCGAATTCTAATATCCCAATTAATATTATTAGAATAATCTGGACTTCCCAAGTGGCATGTGATGTGGCAACCTGGCTGGAGAGTGATGATGTGGCAATCCTAATCATCTATACATAGGTGGCATCCTAGTTGTCAAGACACTTTCTTTTATATCTTCAATGTTTGTCAGACAAATTCCAAGTAAAAGTTGGATGACCGAATGAACTCTGAATTCACTAATTTAAGTTGAAAAAGTTATATTTGTATCTTAGCTTTCCAGAAATATCTTGATCATACAAAATGGACACTAGGATGACACTCAAATATCAATTTCTCCGAAGGTGTGTAAGTCTGTCTCAACTGCTAAAAATGTTCATCTTTAAAACCAAAATGGTACTGATTGGTTGATCCAATTTGAATGAAACTTTACAGAATTGAACCTTGAGAAATCATGAATCATTATCATTTGGAATTGCACCTAAATTCTATGTGTAACTGCAGATACGATTTATTCAGTAAAAACTGCACAGAAAATACAGCAATTTCCAGAATTTGTTATTCTTTCTCTAAAAATAGAAAAAAACAAAAATTTAATACTTTTCATTACCAATTAATTCAAAACTAAAAAAATTCCAACATAAAATATGTCATTAAAACAATAAATTTTTATGTCTATCAACTACCTCCAAATTGAACTAAAGAACTAAAAATATATTTCGCATAAAATATACCCAAATACTTTGATGGGGTGCCTCAAAGGTTGCATAATCGTATTAATTCAAAAGTAATTTCTAAACTCAATACCTTATCTTCTGTTCGACATAATTATTACTTTCAAAGTGTGTGTGAAATCAAATAATTCATTCAATGTCATGCAATTGATTAAATCTACATTAAATAGAGATTGTAAAATATAAATATGAACCACAATATGCTTGACATAATTAATTGCTCTCCACTAATGTAGATCAATGCATTATCTTGAATAATTAAGACTTTATAGGATTGTAATGTGAGGGCTAAAGGGTAATGGATTAGAAGAAAGAAAATGATAGGAAAATAAAATTCAAAGAAAGAAAACTTATGAATAATATGCTTATAAAACTTTTGTTTTCTTTTTACAAATACACTTTTCTTCTTCCTTCCTTCAAACTAAAAAAATCTTTTTTTCTCTCTCTTTTATTATTCTAACCCCCAAATTGTTCTTTTCTACATCAAAGATACATAGTCGCAAAAATTCACCATCATTGTCACCCCCAAATTATTTTCTACTATACTCCACCAAATACAAATTCATAAGCATATATCCATATTAACTAAAAATAAGCTCTCTTTAATAATATGTAAAAGGTAGAAAAAATATATGAAGGCTCAAAAAGGCATGTCAATGTTGTTTAAAGAACAAAAGACTCTAATATGCAATCTTTTATGCATCTTAAGAATGGCTCAAACATGGTACTAACAGATAAAAATTCCAAAGCTAGGCTAGAAAAGCTCAAACTCAAAGCAAAAATAGCCTAAATCATATTCAAAGTAATGCATCTCTCTAGGATTGCACCTCAAGCAAAAATTATGCAATTTATAGAGTTAAAAAATAATCACTCTAATTTAATGAAAACATTCTCCAAAATACAATCTAAATCGTACAATTTTGACAAAGTGCTCAAAATGGTTTTTGAAAGTAATAACATGTGAATTTAACTTTAGGTATTAGAGAATACACAAAAACTTTTACACTACCAAAGAACCAATTTATTCTCAATCATATTCTCATCATTGGCCCATCAAAATATTTAAGAATACATCTAAAACTAAAAATTTAGCTAACAAAAATGAAGTGTTTAAAAACTAAACCTAAACATGCATAATAAAAACTCAAACTAAAGAAGAAAACTTCATAGCAAAAGGAACCACTCCCAAATTTAGATCAACATAGTTCTCAAATGTTAAAAACAAGGAAATTAAACATAGTAAAGAGTAAAGGTAAGAAAACCTCCCCCAATTGATGTAATGCAATAAAATTGCAAATTCCAAGCTCACAAGGCTCCCTTTGGGCGATTACCCCTTCAATGCTTTCCTTTGATTCTTCTTCTTTGACACCTAAACACACAAAAGAAAACAAATAAATTAAATTAAAATTGAAAACTACTAAAAATAACTAAATATAAAGTAAAGAAATAAATTAAAAACTTCGGGTTGCCTCCCAAAAAGCGGTTGTTTTAAAGTCTTTAGCTTGACTTTCTTGTTTATCTCATCCTAGTTTTTTCCTAGGGTTGCCTCCATCTCCTAGCATCCCCAAAATTTTTTTTTCTCTTGTATGCCTTAGAAGCTTGAGTTCTTGGACTTCATTGGTTCATACATATAGAACTTTTCCACTCTAAAACCATGGCTTAACTTTAAAGTACCCTTGCAGACATCAATATTTACTTTGCCCATTGTTGTGGGATATTTTAGATCAACTCGCAAGTGTACGAATCAACAAGTAATAAAGTGGATTCCCTTTAGAAAGGAAACCGATATCGATCCTACGAGGAATAATGTCTCTAGTTTAAAAAATAAATCAATTCTAAATTAAACTTTGAAAAATAAAAGAGACTTGTTTTTGAGTGATTGTTGAGTATCAAGACATCAATTTAAGAAAGCAATAATAAAATTAAAGACAAAGCAGCAAGTAGGTGTTCAAAGATTATAAAGAACAAGGATCATGACTTCATCACTATTACTCATATTTAGTCCTAATGCAATATAGATTCATAGGTTAACCCCCATTTAACCACAAATGACTAGAAGTTGATTTCTCAATGCATTCTAATGTAGCAAGCACAACTTATTTAATTATCCATAATATAAATACGGAAATTTAAGTCCTAAGACATGCAAACACAATAAGACCTTGTTAAAGTTGTCACTAAGGCATGCAATATTCTTATAACCATGTATCTCATTGCCCATCCGTATTTATATCCCTTATTCCTAAGTCAATATAAATACTAAATCAATCCACCTTTTCATGGAAAGCATTAAGAACTACAATGAAATATTAACTTTTAAACATGAATGAAACAAAATATGCGTTAAAAACTAAATACTTGTAATAGGGTTACATCACAATCCTCATAGAAAAATTAGTTACACATTATTTCTAAATTATCCATCAACAATAAAGAAATAACATAGATTAAATAGCAAGAAAATAAGAGAAAAAGAATCAAATCCAATAGTTGATGGCTGCTGGAATTTATCCTTCAAACTTGAATCCTTGGCTTCTTCAAACTATGATCAAGGTAGCAAGTTTGACTCCTCCAATGGCTTGACCGAACCTCCTTGTACCTTACCATGTGTAGCACAACTTTCCTATGAATTAACTAATAGAAACTGAATAAAACTTAAGAGAAAAGCTTTGCTGCCGTGAGGAAGAGAGAAAAATGTCCAGCTGTGAGGGCAGGTGGTTAATGGTGTGTTTTCCCTTCAGCAATGCATGATATTTATAGGGAATGTTTAGGAGAGGTTTAACCCTAAAACACTTCTAAAACCTAGAGAATATAGGAGATAATATGTAAACTGAATCTCCAACTCCTATCTTCCTTAGTATGGCTGGTCACCTCAAGGAGATTAAGGTAAAATGTGTCTCATGTTCACACTAGAGATAAGGAAACATTCCTTATCTCTTTAGGAATCCAATTAATATGCAACTCTAATTCCTTTTAGTCTAGATATTATTCCAATTAATATAATTAGAATAATCTGACCTTCCATGTGGCATATGATGTGGAAAATTTCGTACACATGGCTGAAGTGTGGTGACATGGCAGTCCAATCACAATGGTAGTCCTAGTACGCATAAAACTTTTCTTTTTTATCTTCAATAACCATCAGGCAGATTCCACGTACACTTTGGGTAACCAAATGAATTACGAATCCAGTGATTTTTATTGAAAATGTTAGATCTGTGTCTTATCTTTCTAGGCATATATTGATCGCACAATTTTGACATCAGGAAGACACTCAAATCCTCATTTTACCGAGACACTGTAAATCTGCCACAACTGTTGGAAATATTGATTTTGTAAATCAAACTGGCACTGATTAACTGAACCATTTGAAATGAAAATTTGTATCATTAAATCCTAGTGAATCAGGAATCATTTGCAACTGAAATGGCACAAAACCTCAAAGTGTGGCTCCAGATATGATTTTCTCAGTAAAGGTTGCACAGAAATACAGTAATTCCAGCATTTGTCTTTCTTTTACTGAAAATAGAAAAATAAAGTAATTAAGTATTTTTCATCAACAATTAATCATAAACTAGCTTAAATTAATATAAAAAGTGGCATAAAAATATTAACATTTTATGCCTATCACCCGTAGCTAAAAATGAGCATCCTAAAGTTACTCAATTACACTCATTAAATACCACAACATCAACTAAGAATGAGAACGAACCAACTACCACCCTAACATTCATAGCTATCCCTGAAGGAAAATTTTGGCTTTGTTCGGCCATACTCACATTCATGGTGGTTGGTGTCAACTTCAAACCTAGCTTCTTTGCAATATTATTATCCATCACATTAATACATGTACCCAAATCACATAGGCAATTTGACAACTTTGTTCTTCCTTGATCAAGTCTTTAAACTCATATCATTTTAGTTTTAATATTGACATCCATCTTTGGGGATAAAGATTTAATGGAGTCTAATACTGTTATATGTAAATCTTTTTCCTTTTGTTGTTTTTCTAGCAACAAATCTTCAAATTTTTCCATACTTTTTCTAAAATTAGTCTGCTTATCTAGCAGATGAGACTTCCAGATTTCATTTAAATAATCATATATTTCTTTAGATAAACTTGGATTATAGAAATCAGAGACTTGTTTAGCTTCTAATTCTTTTTGTTGTTTCAGAAAATGTTATGCTTCGTTGGGAACTTGCAAATAAGATGTTGGGACAGGTGTCCTTGGGTTGTGGCCAAAATACGAAGATGGAACAGGAGAAAATTGAGGTTGGTTTAACTGGTCTGGATAAAGCAACTGATATGGATATGGTGGAATCATTCCTGGTCTAGGAGGATATGTTATAGGGTAACTAGGCATTCTCATATTTGGTCTAAATGATGAGGATGATCCAGATGCTTGGTTTTTGTGAGGAATCATACTTGCTCTAGGTTGATTTGTTGGTTTCGGTACAGAGGATTGTTTATCCTTTTTACCTTTTCTTTTGTTGATAGTAATCCAGTCTTGATTACTCATCAGGCCTGTTTAGAAAATCAGCAATAAAATTATTAGTACTTTTAATATATTTAATATCGAAAGAATATTGTTTAATATAATTAAACCATCAAATCCTTCTTGGATTATCTTATTGTTTTTTCGATTTTAAAAAATCGTTAACAGATTTATTATATATGCATATCTCAAATATTTTTGGTGCTAGAAAAATATGAAATCTTTTAATACCATTTTTTATGGCTAAAAGTTCTTTATCAAATCTAATATAATTCAATTCGTTTGGTTTAAATTTACTTGAATTATAACCACATATTTGCTCACTTAATTCAGTTTTGGCTTTTAAAACTGCTTCCAACACTCATTACTAGCGTCAGATTCTAATATTAATAATTCTCCTTGTTTAGGAAAATAAACTGAAGGTATATCTATTAATTCAGATTTTATTTGTCTAATAATTTCTGAATGATTTTCTGTCCAAATAAATTTATTATCTTTTTTCAATTTTTCAAATAACAATCTTTCTTTTTTAGAAAGATCTTTGATAAATTGTCTACCATAATTTAAAATTCCTAAGAATTTTTGTAAATGTTTTTTGTCTTCCAGTTTCTCCGAAAAAACTTTAATTTTTGCAATTATATGATCTTGCAATATAATACTTGATTTAGTAAGTTTTAAACTTAAAAATTCTATTTCTTCTTTTTATACCTCTATATTCTTAGGGCTGAGAATAATTCCATTATTAACTAATTCATTCCAAATCTTTTCTAGATGTTGCTTATGTTGTTTTTTATTTTCACTAAAAACTAAAATATCATCAATATATACAACACAAAAATCTTTATATTTTTCAAAAATAGAGTCCATCCACGTTGGAAAATTTTGTTCTAAAATTTTATATGTCCAATGATTAATATATAATTGATTTATATTTTCAGATTTTTCTATCTAAACGATGGTATACATTTATAAAAATGTTTATCTAAAATATTTGTACTAATTATTTTATTAGTATCTATAAAACTAATCTCTTTCTGAGAAATAGTCAAAGGATAATATTTTTTAAGAATATTATTTCCTAATATAAAATCTCCATGCATAGCGGGAAAACATAAAAATTTTGGAATAATAAATTTATGATTATTAATCCAAATAGGTATTTCTTTTGCTTTAAATTCTATTTTAGTGTGTTGACCATTAATTCTTGTTGCTAAGATTGGTCTTTTCATTAATTGTCATTTTTATAATGGTAATGCATTAGGTTGACATACTGAAGTTGTAGCTCCAGTATCAATTAAAATATTTAAACTATAATTCTTATAACCTTGAAATTTAAAATTTCCTAAAATATAATTGTATGTCTTACAATTTTGATGTTTAGAAAAAATGATATCTTCATTTTCTTCTATTTGCATTTGTGAAATTACTATTGGTTTTAGTTCATGTCTAGAACTAGAACTTTCTTCCTTAAATCTTCCTGGAAAAATAGGAATTTGAATATTTTTATTAATTTTTTCCTTTCCTAAATATTTATATTTTATCTTATCTTCTTCTGATTGTATTTTTATAGACATCTTATCTTCTTCTGATTGTATTTCTGATTCTAAATTATTATTATTCTTAAAATACAAATTATTTTCAGAGGCCATAATTTGTAGTGGTTTTACTTTCTTCTCTTCTTGAGAATCAGTAATATTATTAATCAACAAATCATTAGGGATTTCTAAATCTTTCCAATTTAGTAATCTTGGTTGTATCGCTTCATCAAATCCTCATGGCTCGAAGACTTCTACTATTTGGGAGTCTATTTCTCTAATAGAAGTTTGTGGCAAATTAGTCAATTCATGAATAGCTCGCCATTGTATAGATAAATCAACACTATCTTCGTTCATTTTTATGTTTCTTGTTTGAATTTTTAATCTAATTGTATCTTGTATATTAGGATCATTAATAGAAATAAGGAAATTTGGTTTTACTTTAAACCATACTACACCTGATACTAAATTAGATTGAACACCTCTTATTAGTGCCTTAATAGGTTCACTGAAACCCTTATCTATCCAAAATCAATATATTATCTATTTTACCATATGTTTCAAATCTTCCTTGATCTTGTAGCTTCTTAAACATATTATATTTTTCTTCTCTTTTCACAAATGAAGGTCTATCCAAATATAAAGTTTATCTAGTAATGCCTTTTTCACTTAATACCTCCAAAGTTTTTTTCTCTAAATCTATCTTAGTATTACTAATGGCTAAGAATGGCCTACCAAATATCAATGAAGCAGGAGGATCCTTCATCTTAATCACCCTAAAATCCATCCTACACTCAAGAGATCCAAATTTTATACGAACATTCTCCAAGATTCCTTCAACTCGAACATGAGTATTGTCGCCCAAAATAATCTCATCATGGGTTGAGCGAAGCCATCTGTTGACAGGACCCACCCCGAAAATCCCTCCAGATTCTCCGGAGAGGCCCCGCCTGAGGAAGATTCTACCAGAACCCTTCAGGGTAGCCGACAGAATCTTCCTCCGAAAAAGGGTTAAATAAACAAATAAAACAATAAATAAGACGAAAAGTAAGACAAGATATGAATCGCAACCAATATCAAGTAGTAATACTGAAATAAATAATAAAACAGTATAAAAAGTAGGTAGGAATGGCAGAGCCATTAAGAGTGATAGACAGAAAAATATAAATAATACAAATCCAACAATAAACGGAAATAAAGGAAAAGAGTCTAATGCATAAGAAGAAGCGGTAGCGGAAGTCAAATATAGATGCGATGCCGGCAGTAGCTCACGAGGACCTGCAGCTAGGACCTAGGGAACGAAATTAAAACACAAAACGTGAGATATAAAATCTCTGTGAGTGCTCCTACGTATCTACAAAATATAAGGTCAGTAGTTAAAATTACTTTCACTCAAACCTCACGTCACTCAGTTGAAAGGTTCCCCGTTTTGAAAATCATTTCGCAAAACCCTTAGTTTATCCCCAAAATCATTAAATCATTATAACCGGTTTAAGGGGCAAAAACGTCATTCAAAATGTTTATTGAAATCACAACTCAATCACCAAAACCATAAAATATATTCTCAACAAGAAATATTTAAATTTATTTGAAAACATGTTTGTATAAAATGGCAGGTAGAAACATTTGCTAAATCCAAATCGATATAAACCAAATACGGTGGGCTCCAACCCATAAATTCAAAATCGTATGAATCCAAAACCATATCCAAATCCATAAATCAAATCATATCAATCCAAATCATATAAATCAAATCCATATAAATCCAAATCGTATGAATCCAAACCATATAAATCCAAATGGTATAAATCCAAATCATATAAATCAAATCCATATAAATCCAAATCGTATAAATCTAAACCATATAAATCAACCCAGTACCACATCACAGTATCGTTGCCATGTGACCCTCAGCGTCCTGACGGCGTCACAGGCAGGGGGAGGGGGGTATACTCATCACAACGAACCGGCGTCCCAAATCCGTCATGGCAGGATCCTCATCATCTCTCTCCCGACACGTGTCCGCAGCAAAGGATGGCATAATAATAATATAGCACACAA
Organism: Ochetophila trinervis; assembly: GCA_003254975.1. Taxonomy (NCBI): domain Eukaryota; kingdom Viridiplantae; phylum Streptophyta; class Magnoliopsida; order Rosales; family Rhamnaceae; genus Ochetophila; species Ochetophila trinervis. The sequence continues at coordinate 124,182 of QANX01008105.1, read as the reverse complement.
TAATAATCCATACATCTCAATCATCATACAATACCGTGTGGTACTCCTCAAAATCATTTCTAAAATTATCCATGATATCATCAATTTTTCAAATCCTTTAATTTTTAAACCATTTTGCAAATCCTTTTATTTTTAAACAATGTTCCAAAATCTTCTATTTAACAAAATTTTTCAAAACAATCAAACCTTTAGTTATCAGAAAAGTTGCCCCAAAACTTTATTAAATTTCACAAAAGCTCAAATCACATTAAATTCACCAAATTTTCCACAAGTTGTAAAATATCTGAAAACTTCAAAATCCATTAAACAATCAATCAAAACACAAATTTCTATTGATTCCAAATAAATAGGAAATTCATCAAATCATAACATCAAACTCATGCAAATATTTAAATCATCAAAAACATATTTTTGAAAATTATGAAAATGCCCTAAATCGGCAAAAATCCCCAAAATACATGGATTTTCCCGTTTCAATTCCAATTTCAACAAACTTTATACCGAAACGAAATTGAAGTTGCAAGGAACGAGAAGCTACCTTCAATTTCAAGATTCATCGCAGCAATTGATCGGAATCGGTCCTGGAAGATCGGACCTCGGCCGGGATTGTGCATTTTCGAATCTGATCAAAATTAGATCAAATTGAAGGTACATCAAGCTTGCCCACGACCCCCGGAATGCGTTGGGAAGGGAGGTGAGCACTCACTCGCCGGAAAAGGACGAGATCGGCGGCGGTGCGTGGAGGAAGACGGCGGTGGCTGTGGACGGCATGTGCGGCGCGTGTGTCAGTCGTCGGAGCTCGAGAAAGTGCAGATCTGGTCTCCGGTGCAGTCTGAAGCTCGTGGTGGTGGCTGTGTCGTGCCACTCGCCAGAGATCGGAGTAGATCGGGGTGGAAAGGTGGCTGTCACGGTGGTTTTTCAGAGACTTCGCGGCCGATTTTCAGCCATGCTCCGGTGGTTTCCTAGGTCAATCTCGTCGTACCAGCTTTCCTACGGTACCAAGCACGCTCCCTAACTCCACCATAACAGTGAGATCCGGGAGGCCAAAGATGGTGTCACGACTATGCACGGTTGCGCGGGCTCTCGATTTCGCTGTGATTTCCGGTGATCTGGGTCGTTTCACAGCGAACTACCGGTACAGGAAGGAAGAGGAGATTACCAGCTACGATCTAGGGGTGATTGTTGGCCAACTCCGGCCACGGTGTGGCGGCTGCCGGCGTGGGAAGGTTGCGCGGTTAAGGTTGGGAAGGGAGAGAAGGTCTCGGGTTGGCATAAAAAATTTCTAGATTTTTGGCCAAATTTTTAAAGATGAAGACAGAGGCAAAATGATCATTTCTCACCCCTAAATATCAGTCTTTGCCAAATTACCAAAAAGCCCCTCACACTAAAACGACCATAACTTTCAGGTCTTAACTCTGAATCAAGCGTACTACTAGTCTACGGACTCGTATCGACTAGCTCTACGCAGCTGTATCAAAGTCAAAGCCGAATCACAACTACACATAAAGTCAACCCTGGAGCCCACTTAAGGTCAAACTAGCAAACTTGAAATTTTTACTATTTTTCTCAAAACGGGATGCTACATCTGTAACCTAAACTCGTGAAAGTTGAAAAAAATATAACATTAGTAGCAGCAACAAGATCACATAAAACATTGGAAAATTCATAACCTTTAATAGTGCAATGAAAAGTAAATTTTCCAAGATTTTGTAATTTCTTTCGAAAGTCTTGGTATTCATCACTTTATTCTTATATTTTTCTTTCTTGTTCTTTTCTTTTCTTTTAGGCTTGTCTCTCCCAAATTTGATCGGCAATTACTTTTTGATCAATAAAGATAATTCCTTCATAAGCTTGATTAGGGCCATACTTGGGATGAAAGTCATCTTCATCAAAAGCATTACTTTCATTTAGATCATCCCATCTAACACTCATCCTTCTTCTAAAACAAGATGCTCAGGCATATTCACTTTCTTCACCAATTTCATTAGAACCTATGCTCTCCTTAGCACACTTTTCAATTGGCTCATCCATGTTCATTGCTTCTTTTTCCAAAGTTTCAGCCACCACCTCTCTTAGGGTTCCAATTTTTTTCACTTTTTCCAAGGTTAGATTCCTTTTCACTATTCTTTTCCCTTCTACTTCTTCATTATATGTCTAGCTATCTTCTTCCTCCAGAATCTTCCAGGTCATTCTCCTCGAAATGAATGATATTCTCTTTGCATGGAATTCTCTTAACTTGAGTACGTTGAAATTCCTTTGTGACAAGGGGCACGTCCAATCTTTTTCCACTTTTAACTCAGCCATTTGGACATCCTCCTTTGGATTGATTTCTATTTGACTTGGGAGAGTGCCCTTTGGTCGTTGGATAGATTGAGTGAGTTGCCATATTTGTATACCTAATCCTTTTATTGCTGCGTTGGTTTGCTACATAAAAGCACAAGAATTGTCATTTTTCCTTATCATAGATTGCTCAAGTAAAGACAAAGTAGAATGATAAGAATTATGCAATTAAGATTGAGGTTGATGAGTCTTTTGGAAATTTGACGATTGAAATTGTTGATGTTGTTGAGAAAGAACTTGACAGATTCCTCTTTGTTGTAGAATCATCCAAATTTTTCATGGAAAAGGGATTGTTGTTGTTATTGCCTTGTAACAAATTTCCTACAAAATTAACATCATTAGATTCACTAGATTGAAGAAAAGGATTTCCTAATTGACAATTAACACTTTTATGATTATCCCCACACTAATCACAACAATTAAATTTAAAAATATTGGAAATATTATTAAAATTGTTGGAATCCAAGGTCTCAAGTTGCTTTATGAGAATTGCAACTTGAACACTCAAATTTTCTATCTTATCATGTTCATGGACAACCATGGTCTTCTTAAGATGCTGACTCCTCTCACTTGCCAGCTGCAAATTATTGATAGCCATCTCTTCCAATACGTCATATGCATCCTCTTGAGATTTGTTTATGAAAGCACCACCTACAGCTGCATCCATATTATTTCTTGTTATATAATTCTACCTATTATAAAAAGTTTGGACTTGACTGCATATGGGCATCCCATGATGTGGACACTTTCTCAATAATTCTTTCAACCTTTCCCAAGTCTCATACAATGACTCTTCATTAAATTGATGAAATGTATTGATCTCATTCATGAGCTTTGCGGTTTTAATAGGTGGAAAAAAATTATTCAAAAATTTAAAAGCTAAGTCATCCCAAGTGATAATACTCTTTGGAGGTAAAAATTGTAACCAACTTTTAGCTCTATGAATTATGGTAAAAGGAAACAACCTAAGATTGACAGCATCCTCAGTAAATCCAGTGTATTTCACTAACTTACATACATCACAAAAATTTGATATATGTTGATTAGGATCCTCACTATGTAACCCTCCAAATTGGTAATTATTGAGCATAGACATTGGAATAGGTTTGGCCTCAAAGCTAGGGGCATCAATGGGTGGTCTCCTAATACAAGACATATCCTCAATTCTTCTAGGTGCAGCCTAATCCCTAATGGTTCTATAACCTTGATTATTAGGAACTTCATAAATTACTTTTGGGAATCGCAGGCCAGAGGTGACAAAAGGAGCAAAACTACACATGATATAGCTGAAGCAGTCCGAGAGGAGTTGAGGAGACAAAAATAGAATTGTCGAGGTAAAGACGATGAATTGTTAAGAAATATGGTGCAAAGACCCTTTGCAAAACAAATAGCAGTGGTCTCACCATTTTCTAGAGTAAGTTTTCCATATTTCATTTGTTTTATGGAACTACTGATCCAAAAGATCATAATGTGAGGTATCCTGATGCGATGATGACTTTTGGGATTCCTAGGGATAAATTGAGGCTATGCTGTGTAATTTTTTTTCAACGAGTCTGACTGGACCAACGTTAACTTGGTATCATAGCCTTCAGTCTGGTTGAATACAATCTTTCCTATAGTTCGCCATGATTTTTAAAGCTCAGTTTGCCTCAGTTACTTATTTCAAAGAACAAGCAAATTCTCTTTTTTCTATTGTCCAAAGAGGACAAAGTTTGAAAAGTTAACAAGGAAGCAATTGGAATTTTAGGTTGTTATGAATTTGTTGTTGCTGAGGCATTTAGAAAGGTTTGATGAAGGATGATATGTTATTTTATTCGCGGGTTAAAAATACTCATGATACATAGGCACAAACAATTGAACATGCTGTCAAATACATTAAGGTAGAGGAAGAGTTGAAGAAGATTTGAGGAAAGTAAGGGTCCAATTGTTAAAAGATCTAATTTTGCTTATGGCGGAGTTGCGCAACAACAATTTCTGAAAAATGGTAGTTTTCCGAGGGCATTTGACTGGCATTATCCTTTAAGTTTGTGTGCGAATGATGTTGTAAGACACTTAAAAGGAAAGGATTACGTCAGGTGGCCTTGGAAGTTGTTTGATGATTCAAAGAGATTTGGGGAAATTTTATGCTTTTCATAGGGGATACGGGCATGAAACCAAGGAATGTAAGTGTTTAGGGCTAAAGTTGAAGCTTTAGTTCGATTGGGCTATTTAAAGGAGTTTCTACTCACTTCAGTTGCGGTACAAGGTCCATCACAGCAATCCCAATGGGGCCAGAAGGACTAGCAACGAACTATGTGATTCGAGAGAGTATATTAGAAGAAGAGCTTGGAGTGAATGACGAGAAATTGAATTGTATTCATGGAGGCATGGCAAAGGGATGGGAAACAGTGGGGGCCAAAAGGCATCATGTTCAGTTGGTCGAGGTGTCATCCTTGTCGTCACCACATTTTAAAAAGCCAGGAGTCCTTCCAATTTTTTTCTCCGAATAAGATAGGCAAAGTTGCATTTCCACATGATGATGCTTTGGTAATCTGAGTCCACATTACAATTTTTCATGTTAAACAAGTTTTGATTGATGAGGGTAGTTCGTCGGAAGTATTTTTTTACAACTTTGTGGAGAATAAAGTACGATGAATCATTGATTCAAAGATCCATGACTAGGTTAGTAAGCTTTTAATGGTGTACTAGGAGCTGGGTTATTAGAAAGATTGTAATGCCAATAACTTTACGGAAGAAGACAATTTTTTGCAGTATGATGGTGGCAGATAATGAGTTATCCTACAATGCAATATTAGAAAGCCAGTGGATTCATCATATGGAAGCTGTGACATCATATTTACATAAAATGTTGAAGTTTCCGAAGAATGATGTCGTTAAAGTGGTGAGAGGGGATCAAAAGATTGCTCGGACATGTTATGTGGATTCAGTGAAGGAAGCCCCAGAGTCTTTAGAGACTAAATATCAATTAAAGGATTTTAGGATCATGGCAATGGAGTTACAAAAAGACATGGATGTTATAGAATATGAGTTGTTTTGCATGGGATACAAGTGATATGCCAAGAATTGATCCACATATCATTACACATGAGTTGAATGTGGATCCAAGCTTCAAGTTGGCGAAGCATAAGAGAAGAAGGTTTGCTCCTGAGAAGAATCAGGTAGTCAATTATGATATGGATAGGTTGTTCACAAATAAAATGATGCAAGGAGTGGCTAGAAAACGCAGTGGTGCTAAAAAAGAAGAATGGCAAAAACCGAGTGTGCGTGGATTTCACATATTTGAATAAAGCTTATCTGAAAGGCAGTTCTCCTCTTCGTATCATTGACCAGTTAGTTGATGCAACTGCAGGGCACAAGGTAATGAGTTTTCTAGATGCATTTTCAGGGTATAATCAAATTTTGATCCATCCAGCAGATCAAAAGAATACTTCTTTTATGACGGAGAGGGGAGTATACTTTTACAAGGTTATGTTGTTTAGACTTAAGAATGCAAGAGAAACATACCTGAGGCTGGTCAACCAAATGTTTAAGGATTTATTCAGAAAAACCATGGAGGTTTACATCAATGACATGTTGGTTAAATCTTTAAAAGGTCGAGGATCACTTAGAGCAACAAAATTTAACTTTCCAGTTACTAGAGCAATATCAAATGAAGTTGAATCCGACGAGGTGTACATTCAAAGTTTCTTCAATAAAATTTTGGGGTATATGGTTACGCTAAGGGAAATTGAGGCAAATCTAGATCAAATTTGAGCACTAGTTGACATGTCGTCCCCACGTTGCAAAAAAGATAATCAAAAATTGAATGGGAGAATAGTATCTTTGAGTCTCTTTATCTCGAGATCCTCGGACAGATGCTGGAGTTTCTTCAGAGTGCTAAAAGATCAGAGTAATTTCGAGTGGAATGATGGTTGCTGATATGGATTTAAGGAATTAAAAACCTACCTCAGGTCTCTACCACTCTTACTCAAGCCGAAGTAGGGGGATATATTGCAGTTGTATTTGTCAGTCTCAGATAATGCAATAAGTTCATTTTTAGTGAAAAGTGAAGGAAGGAATCAAAATCTGATTTTTTACATCAGTAAAGTATTGCAAGATGTCAAGACAATGTACACATATTTAGAAAAAAAATTATTGCGTTGGTTATTTCAGCAAGAAGGTTGAATCCATATTTTCATATTCATACAGTGGAAATGATTATAGGTTATCTGCTTCATTTAATTATGCATAAGCCTTGTTTGGTTGGATGAATGACATTGTGGGCAACAATGTCAAGTGCCTATGATATACACTATATTCCTCATACTACCATAAAGTCTAAAGGCTTAAGCAGATTTTGTAGCCAAGTTAACCATAGGAGGAGAGGAAGCAGAAAAAGAGGCCAAAGGGTACCAGATTGAATGACAGATATATGTGCATGGGTCATCTAATGCGAGAAGTTCGAGAGCTAGGATTTTGTCGAAAAGTCTAGCTGATGATTTGTTCCCTCCAATTTGTGTTTTCTGCCATTAATAATGAAGCTGAATATGAAGCTTTACTTGTTGGATTATGTTTGGTTATACAGATGGGAGAAACTTTGGTGAAAGTTTTTAGGGTTTCACAGTTGGTGGTTAGTCAAGTGCAGGGGGCATATTTAGCAGAAGATTCGACTATGTCTTTGTATCTTAAGAAGGAAAAAGAGTTAATGGTAGGGTTTGAAGCTGTGGAACTACATCAGTTTCCGAGGTCAGAGAATAGCCATGCCAACACTTAAGCAATTGTGGCTTCAAATGTCAGTACTGGAGGTAAGAGAACAATACATGTCACTTTTCTTAAGGAGCGAAGCATTACACCTTCTGAGGTCAACAGTATCCGAATTGAGGATGCCAAATGGATTCAAAAAATAATTGCTTACAAAGTACATGGAGTATGTCCAAAGGATAAGTCCGAGGCTCAGAAGCTAAAGTCATAATTGGCACGCTATTACTTTTTTGGAGGTCAATTATATTGATGATCTTTTTTGGGACCTTTGATGAAATGTATCGGAGATAGCTCAGCTTTAAAGGTAATGGCAGAGAATCATGAGGGATTGTGTGGGAATCATTTAGGAGGGAGGTCACTGGAAAAATGATAATGTTGCAAGGATACTTTTGGCCAACTATGGTAACAGATTCCGAGCGATATGTCCGAGAATGTGAGAAATGACAAAAGTTGGGTATGGATATTGTTGGACCTTTACCTTAAGGAAATGAGTTGACATCCGTCTCTAGTCCGTGGCCATTTATTCAGTTGGGTATGGATATTGTCGAACCTTTACCTTAGGCACCTGGCATAAGAAATTCATTTTAATAGTTTTCAAATTGGTAGAAGCCAAATCTTATTCGAATATCAAGGATTCCGATGTAGTGTTCTTTGTTTGGAAAAACATTGTCAATAGATTCAAGTTGCCTTGGATTATTGTGACGAACAATGGGTCTAAGTCTGTAAGTCAAAGGTTTAATTTTTTTTGTGCAATGTGGAAGATAGGCTTGCGGTATTCTACTCCATGACCTCCACAGGGGAATGGGCAAGCCGAGGCGATAAACAAAACGATACTAAATACTTTGAAGAAAAGGCTTGAAGAATCAAAAGCTAAATGGGTTGAGGAGTTACCAAGGGTGCTATAGGCATATCAAACAACAATAAATTAGTCGATGGGTTGCACTCCAGTTTCTTTGGTCTATGGCACCGAAGACGTTTTGCTTGCTGAGGTTTCCAAGTTGACCATCCAAATCGGTGGAGATTTGTTACACTTAAATGATCAAATGTTAAAAAAAATTCTAGACGAATCCGAAGAGAAGCACGAATATGCTGCAATTCAATTAGCCTAATACTAACAGATGGTAGCGCAACACTACAATTCTAATGTTCAACCTCGAAATTTCAAATTTGGTTACCTTGTTCTCATAAAAGTCAGAATACACATGAGGTGAATGCTGGGAAGCTCGGACCAAATTGGGAAAGACCTTATCTTTTCAGAAGCAAATTCAACTTTTTCAGCCTTCAGCATCTCAACTTCTATAAAGGTCTCGATCTGTTACTCGGGCCTCACTCCAAGAGCTTTGCCTTTGTCAATAAAAGCCAAATTAAACAAAAATAGAAATTAAACTAATAAAATAAAAAAATTCCATCAACTAAAATAAAGCTAAAAATCAAATTTAACAAGCTAATTAAGCATAAAAGATTAAAACTTAATCTAAGCCAATGAAAACTCAAAGTAAATGCAAATCTAGAGCAAAATAAATCTTTTAAAAACAAAGAAATCAAACTAAAAAGAGCAACAAAAGTGTAGAAAATATTTTCTTTCCTTTCGTTTTCGAATTTTCACATTTTTATTTTAAAAATTGAAATCAATAAAATCCTAAACACAAATTAATTTCAACTACTTAGCTACTTTTATTTCCTTCTTCTTCAAACTCGAATTGAATTGCTTTGGATCCAAGAAAGCTTTTCAATTATTTTTCTTCAATGGTTAAAACCGAACCTACACAACAAAAGCAAAAAATAACCTAAAAACATAAATTTAATCAACAATGTGGATACTATTTTATATCTGAAGGGTAGTCTCAGATGTTTTTCGAGGGTGAGCCTCAACTATGGATACTATTTTATATCCAAAAGGTAGTCTTAGATGTTTTTCAACGGTGAGCCTCAGTTGTCTGAGATGGTGGGGTGCATGAATTAAGACCTTTGAGATAATGAAAATACTAAACCTTCTAAGAAAGTGATTAAGGTTTCGGACATTTAAAATTACTCTAAATGTTCTGAGTGTGCCAGGTGGATTAAGTCCGAGCCATAAAGGGATGAAGAATGTTTCTGAGGCATCTTGAACATGTGTATTCTTTGGAACTATCTGAGGTATCTTGAACATGTGTCTTTTTTGAAACTATCTAAGGTATCTTGAACACGTGTCTTCTTCAGAACTATCTGTTATTAAATCAATGTTGTCTCATAATTATTTGATGGATATTATAGAGATGATGTGTAACTAAATTTTCTATGAGAATTATGATGTAGCCCTATTATGACTATTTAGTGTTTAATGCATATTTGAGTTTGATTCAAGCTTAAGGTTAATATTTCATTGTAGTTCTTTATGCTTCCATGAAAAGGTGGATATATAAAGTATTATATTAAGCTTAGAAATAAGGAATATAATATGGATGGGCAATGAAATACATGGTATTTAGATTAGAGATAATTAAATACCTTATACTTGCTAGGTTAGAATGCATTGAGAAATCAACTTCGAGTTACTTATCGTTAATGAGGGGGTTAACCTATGAATCTATAATGCATTATGGCTAAGTAGGAGTAATAGTGGTGAAGTCATAATCCTTATTTCATCAAAACCTTGAAATACTTGCTTGCTGCCATGCTCTCAATTTTAATATTACTCACTTTTAATTCATTTTTTGCTACACAACAATCAATCAATCAACACTCTTTTTACTTTTATTAGTTTAGTTGTCAATTGCTTTAAATTCAATACTACAGACAATATTCCTCATGGGACCGATACATGATTTCTTAAATAAAACCACTTTATTACTTGTTGATCCGTGCACTTGCGAGTTAATAAAAAATATACCACAACAGACCTGCTCCGAAAGATTCCATTAGAACCCTTCAGAGTTGTCGACAGAATCCTCCTCCAAAAGAGGGTTTATTAAACAAGTTACCAATAATAAGATATAATTTGTGAACAAAGTATGCATCACATTGATATACTAATAGTCATATAAAACTATTAATTCAGTTCGGAAAGTAGGTGGAAGGTCAGAGCCACTAAGTGAGATAACCTGAAATTATAAATAATACAATACAAGAAGTAAACAAAATAAAAGTAACTCAGTCTATTAGATAAACAAGAAGCAGTAGCAGAAGCCAAGTAAGAATGCGATACCAATGGTAGCTCATGAGGACCTGCAGTTAGGACCTAGGGGAACACGATTAAAATACAAAATGTGATATACAAAAATCTCAACGAGTGCTCCTAGGTAGCTACAAAATAGATGTCTAGTAGGTAAAATTCCTTACACTCAAAACCTCGTGTCACTCTTTGAAAAGTTCCCCATTTTGAAAATATTTTCACAAAACCCTTAGCTTTGTTTCCAAAACTCCTTAAATCATTATAACACGATTTAAGGGCAAAAAAATGTAATTTAACATAATCACTTAAATTCGCATATCAATCACCAGAACTGTACATAAAATTCCATAAAACATTTATATTCATTTTGTTGCACATATTCTCATAAAATGCCAAGCTGATGGGCAACATCCTGTAAAATCAAATAGATGGGCTAGAACCCATAAATTAAAAAAACAATTTAAAACCAAAAATCAACAGTCATATATCAAAACTAGTAACCACACTCTAGTATCTGGCCATGTGACCCTCAGCGTCCTGATGGTGTCACAGGTAGAGGAGGGGGTATAAGTCATCACGACAGACCAGTGTCTCAAATACGTCATGGCAAAATCTGCATCATTTATCTCTCGACAAGTCTCCGTAGCAAAGGATGGCATAATATCATAATAGAGCGTGTACTATTAAACATATCTCAAACAATATATCAATAGTGTGTGGTACTCCTCAAAATTATCTCTGAGATCGCCCATCATTGGATTTCATTAATTTCTCAAATCCTTTGTTTTAAAATCATAGTAAATTTTCAAAATCTTCTATTTTGGAAAAATTCACAAAATATTCAAATCTCTCGACCATCATAAAATTGCCCAAAAAATTCTTAAATTCCACAAAGCCACAGCTTTTCTTTGAAATTACCATTTTCTACAAAATTATAAAAATATCCAAAAATTTCAATAATCACCAAATAACCATTTAAAATGCAAATTTCATATTTATTCCAAATAAATAGGAGTTCCACTAAAATCACAAATACATATATAATCTAGATTCAGCACCCATATAAATCCACGTATCATATATTTAATAAGAAAATTTTAAATCCACAAGAAAATTCAATCTAAATAAATCAAATGCAATTCAATCATAATAGTATATAATCCCAAAATATTTAGAAAATAAATACACTGACGCATCAAATGAGTGCTTCTGCGAGATCTCCGAACCAGCTCTCGACTGTGCATGAATGCCTTCAATTTGGTGATTCTTCATCATCAAAGACTAGAATTGTTCCCGGAAGATTGCGTTCATAGCTAAAACTAGGAGTTTTAGAATCTTTCCAAATTGGATCAAATTGACAACATATCTAGCTTGCCCATGACACAAGGAACATGTTGAGACTGGTGGTAAACACCCACTTGCCGCCGTTTGCTTCACTAGAGAATATGAAGTTTCGGTAAAAGATAATGTTTGTTAGAGATGTTAATGGTGAATGAGGCAAAGAGGGAACCTCGTGTTAGCTTCACCGGCACGAGGGGAAGCAATATGGGTGGGTGGTACACCACCACTCACCGGCGGTGAAGGAGAATGATGGCAACGCTTGAGAACTAATGGCAGCAACTTTGGGAGGCACGTGCTATGCGTTGGAGGGTCGTTGGAGCTTGGTGAGTTGCAGAAATGGTCGCAGGAGTGGTTTGGTGCTTGTAGTGGCGGTTGTGCCGTGCCACTCGCCGGAGATCGGTGGGGATCTAGGTGGAGGAGATGGCTTTCTGAGTGATTTTTCTGTCACTTTGAGACCATTTTCCTACACGTTACTGTGGTTTCTGGTGCCTAAATTGGTACCACCATGTAGCTCAGCACACAAGCTTTCTAATGGTACCAAGAACACGGATGAAGGAGATGATGTCGATCAAAGGTTATATGGCCACAAGATATATTTTCGCTCTCTTCTCATCATATTGCAAAAAATATGTAAAAGATGATGAATAGTAATGTCTTGGGAAACATGAAACTAGTATTTAAAGACCAAATTGTGAGCTTTTAGTTGTTGACATTTGTTGATAGCTGTAGAGCACATATATTTGAATTAAAATGCTCAAATGGCATTGAAATGCATTTACTAAAGATTAAAAAGAGTACAGATAAGTTTAAAACTGATCATGAAATTAAAATATAACTTTGATTTACCATAACTAAAAATTTACAACTCTAATTTGGGTGTGCCGACGGTCTACGGACTTGTGGCAACGGCCTCTACGCCATGCTTGATAAGGTTTGAGTAGAAACTCGCTTGGATAAAAATTCAACATCGAGCCTCCATTTGGTCAACCTAGTCCAAATTCATAAACAAACAATGTGAGCAAATTCGAGTCGTTACAAAATTGATTGTTTGGTTGATTGGTTTTGTGAATCAATGACGGGGCTAACAAACCACACCACGAAAGAGCCCAGCCTGGTCTTAATGTGTTGACATCGACGTTGGGGTCCAACTTCCAGTTGGTCACATAATTGAAGAAGAAGAAGAAGATACGACCAAAGAGTGTGTTCATCAATGACATTAACAATAGAGTCGGGCATAGTGACCATCTAGGTTTGATTCACCTTCAGGAAAGAAAGCAAACTTGTAAAACCATCTAGGTTTGGTATTTATCTTAAATATACTGAAAAACATCATTTTATGCCTAAAAAAACATATTAACTTTTACTCTGATCCAAAATTTAAATATAACTTTGCTACTCTATAAATAAAATTCTACAACTCCAATATAGATATGCTTAAAGTCTATGGACTAGAAGCGATATCATTTTATGATACACTTGGTAATGTCTAAAGAAAAATTTCCTGAAAAAAAGTCAAGGTCAGACCTCCCTCTAGTCAACTTGATCAATTTTGTAAACATGACAAGTATAAGAAATTCGAGTCATTACAACCATCTCATGCTACATAAGCTTAATGAACTATAGAAACCACAACAACAATGTCACACCCAAGAAATATACCACATATAAGGATGAATATAAATTAAAAATGTAACGCCACGTATTTTCAATCACTAGATCTTTTTCCAATTTTTACAAGGTTGACCGCAGTTTGATAGGTTGACTAGAGATGGGTTGAACATTGAATTTTTCCTCTGGCAAGGTTTAGCTTCCACCATATGAAGAAAGACACAAAGCCCGTTATACGAGTTCATAAATTGGCGGCATGCCCAAAATGGACACTATATGTTGATTAGATTGTATATATTGGTACATAGAACAATATAATAGGGATTGAAATAGTAAATAGTTTTGACCTCTTTGAGTAGTTAAATTGTTTTCAAATGTACCGACTAAATGTAGTTGAGTTCATCAACTAGGTGCCGAGAAATAATTCTTCAAAATTACTCAGTCACTGGCTATAAGTCAAAGTCCCCGACTACAACTGGCCGTTAAATATTTATTATTTAAAGTATTGCAAATTATTTCTCAACTTTAGGGCGAGTGTGTGACGACCCGGATCTAGAGCTAGAGTAAGTGTGGGCGGGTGCAAGGGCACTGGCAGGCTACCTTACTGGCATAGCCAGAGTAAGTGTGGGCGGTTGCGAGGCACTGGCAGGCTACCTTACTGGCAAAGATTGGTGTCCAATCCCACATCGCCCGGGTGTGGAAAGGGGGTCATGTGGTAATGGTTCAAATGTAAAGTAAGCACTCTCTTAACAACCAAGGCCTTTTCAGAGCGTTTGGCTTCAGAGTTGGAAGAACTCTGGGGTTAAGCGTGCTCCAGTGGGAGCATTCCTAGGATGGGTGACCACCTGGGAAGTCTGACCAAAAACTCCATACCGTCTGAAGTGCGGTGGCTAAATTGGAGACAATATTGGTTGGAGAGAGAGTGTGGTGTTACAGAGTGTCCCAACGTTATGTAGTCGAGAACGTTAGCCAATAATAATTGAATGAATGACTATAAAATGCTTTCTGACTATAAGTAAAGGGACCCAACTACAACTAGTAGGGATATGTTTGTTTAAATGTCTTTTAAAACCAAAACAAAAAAACAAAAAAAATTGATTGATTAATGGGGGTGAATGGAACTTGTAAATGGGATCTTTAACATCAAATACAACAAAATATTAAATGGTTATTGGTTGATGAATCACTTATTAATATTATGTTTTTAGATGGAGCAGTAATGGTGATTGAAATAATAAATGGTTTTGAGCTCGGTTAGCAGTTGAATAGTTTTCATATGTTTTTCAACTACTTTCACTCGGTTGACTTGACAAGGTCTTGAGAAAATTTTGTTTTAAATTATTCAATCACAAACTATAAGTAAAAACCCTTAACTTATAGCTGGTTGTGAAATACTTGTTATTAGAAATCTTGCAAATTATTTCCCAACTTGAAGTTCAATATGTAGTCGGGAACTATGGCTGATAATAATTGAATAATTACTAAAAATGTTTCCTAACTACAAATTAAATGCCATTGGCTACAACTAGTTGGGACATATTTGTTTACAAATGTTTAAAAACAAATAAAAATTAAATTAATTAGTTATTGGGGGTTTTTGTATTATGTTTGCATTGCAAGGCTTGCCTTAGAAATGGTGGTATCTAATAAAAATAAAGTAATCATACATAAATTTACATTGCAAGTTTTGGCAATTTAAGTATATCAATCACAATAAGAGTAGAAAAGTTGAGGAGTAAATGATGCGATTGGGTTCTATACTTCTTGATTTTTTTTCACATATTGGAATAGTTGCATGCTAGAAGTTGACTTTGAGCATTCCATTGTTCCACCAAAGCACGAATTTAGACCCAATCACATTAGTTTCTTCATCTCATCCTAGTATACATAAATTTTAAATATTATTTTTTTACCAAAATGTAACTTATAGTCCCTTGAAGATGTAAAATGTGAACCTTCACAACGTTAAAGACCTAAAAAATTGACAACATTTCATCTTCACATCATTGGCATCTTGAATCGTGGAAAGAAGCCAATGATTTGAATACGACATCTACTTTCAATTTCCCAGCTCTTTACTCTTTCGAGCTTCACATTGTATCTGAAATCACAAATTAATATAAACAAACTAAATAAGTATGACATGAACCCACATTGTTTGGTTTCCAAAAGTTTCAATCATAAATGAAAGTTGGAATAATACCTTATCCATCCAAATATCCGGTAATATAGAATTTACAAATCCAGGTTCTGCTATGGGGCATTGTTGTGGTGAAAATTAGATTACTTGCAAGTGCACGAATCAACAAGTAAAAAAGTGGTTTTTTTAGAGAAAAAAAAAATATTGATCCCACGAAAAAATAATGTCTCTAATGATGCAAAATAAATTCTATTGCTAATCAAATCTTAGAAAAGTAAAATAGTGATTGTTTGATTGGTTGATTTTGTGAAGCAAAGCAAGAATTAAATAAAAAGCAAAATAAGAAAGCAGAGTAAAGGCAATAAAAGTAATAAAGCAAAGTTTCAAATTATTGATGGAATAAAGATTATGATTTCACCACTATTAATCCTATTTAGTTTCTAAGCATGATAAATTCATTAGGTTAACCTCCCTTTGACAAAAATTAACTAGAAGTTGATTCCTCAATGAATTGTACTTTAGCAAGCACAATGTATTTAATTATTCCTAATCTAAACACATAAATTTAGGCCCTAATACATGAAAACCAAATAAGCTCTTGTCAAAGTTGTCACTAAGGCATGCAATATTTCTATTCCTATGTATTTCATTGTCCTTCCATATTATATTATTTATTCCTGAGCCAATATAATACTAGATATATTCACCTTTTAATGAAAGCATTAAGAACTACTATGAAATATTAACCATGAATCATAAACTAATTAATCATGCATTCAAAACTAAATATTCATAATAAGGCTACACCATAATCCTTATAAATTATTTAGTTACTCATGTTCTTAGAAATAGCCATCAATGAATCAAAACAAACATATTATGAATGATAAAAAGAAGAAGAGAAAAGAAAGCAAATCCAAAGCTTGTGGCTGTTGAATTCCCCTCTTGTTCCTCATTCAATTGCTTTTTCAAATATGCTTGGAAGCAAAGTTGATCCTCCCAAAGCTTGCTGGATGAATTCTCCCTTACACTTCTCTTGATGTAGCTGAAAACTCTCTCTCTCTAAACCTTGAGAATTGTGTAGAATGAAATGAAAAAGTGATAGAAAAATCTAGAAAAAATCTCAAAATAATGTAGAAGAGAGACATTTTTCTTAAAGCTCTAACGTGTAGAGTATTTATAGGACAAGAATGCTTGTAGAGTAAGGAAAAATCCTATTGTTATAACCTTACCATAATTCTACCTATTCAGGATAATAGGAAACAAAACATTAATAAAAATCAAATCTCCCTATTATTAGGCTGCCATATATGGATAATTAAGTAATTGGTGTCCTCAAAATGATGTCACACTCACAATTAGATTAGGAAAGTAAATCCATATCTCCTTAGGCATTCAATCTTCTTCCAATTCTAATTCATTCTCCAATTAATAGTCCAATTAACATTATAGGAATAATCTAGACTTTCCAAGTGGCATGCAATGTGCCAATAATAACACTCCTAGCTAGAGAGTGATGAAGTAGCAAACCCAATCATCAATGCATAGGTGGCATCCTAGTTTTCTAAAACGCTTTCCTTTATATCTTCAATGTTCGTCAGACAGATTCTAAGTACACTTTGAATGCCCAAATGAACTTCAAATTTACTAATTCTAGTTGAAAAAGTTAGTTCTATGTATTATCTTTCTAGGAATATCTTGATTGTACAAAATGGATACTGGAAAGACACTCAAATATCAATTTCTCTAAAGGAGTGTAAGTCTATCGCAACTGCTTAAAATGTTCATCTTCAAAATCAAACTCGTACTGATTGGCTGATCCAATTGCAATGAAACTTTATAGAATTGAACATTGATAAAACATGAATCATTAGCAACTGAAATTGCATTGAAATATCATGATTTATTCAGGTAAAAATTGTGCAAAAAATACAACAATTTCTACCATTTGTTAAGTTTTTTCTCTTAAAATAGAAAAACACAACTATTTAGTATTTTTCATTAACAATTAACTCAAAACTAGCAAAAATCCAACTTAAAATATGGCATAAAAACAGTAATTTTTTATGCTTATCATGCATGATTCTATAATATCTTATTCAAAAAGATGTTACACAATAGCATATACAAAGGTATATAAGCTACTATGAAATTAAAGCATAACAAGAATAATCATAACCATATACAAGATTATGAGTGATCAAGTTCATAATAGACAAATGAAAAGGAAGAAGAAGCCTGACAAATGCATGAGTCTCAACTCAGGGTCCTTCTCTCTTATTAGGATATATGCACATAGCATTATTGTTGCACCCAAGAAGAATTTTGAATTAAGCATTCAAGACAATAATGTGGTATAGTATCATTTTTCCGTGACAATCCCATGCTATTGGGTATAAAACCTTAACTAAAAGACATTAATTAAATTTTAAATTAGAAAAAGGTAAACTTTTATTCTCCACTTCAAGTCGAGGTTCCAAATTTAATAAGCTGAGAATATTTCAAAGGATCATGATTTGGAACTCTCCTGACATCAATGGTTAGGTGCCTCGATTACAAGTTTGGGATTATATATACTATTTGAATTATCCTCTTGGTCCCACTTGAGATATTATCTATTATGATAATTCTCTCTGTATTTGAATTTAAATTAAATTTGATTATAAGATAATTTGTTATATGATATAATTAAATTATTGATAAGATAAAATTAGGATAACAATAGTTATATCAATTAATATTTTATTTTAGATTTAAAAAAAATAAGAATATTAGTTGGTTTGGGTTTCTATTATTTGTACATACAAATATTAGAAAGACCCATAGAACAATTAGATCCAACTTGAATTCAGAAAGAATATATAAAAAATTAGAGAGTGAAAATATTATAGAAAATATTCATTCTCTAATATTTTAGTTTTTTTTCTTGAGATACAATAGAGTCCACACTCTAATGTACTACCTGAAAATAGTCTTGGAAGATCTAGCAGATCCTGTGGTAGATCCCATTAGCAGATCCAGTGGTAGATTCCAGCAGCAGATCTAGTGGAAGGTTGTAGATCCTGTAGTAGATAAGGTGACAGCTTATAGAGATGGATGCATATTGTATATCTAGGAGATTCGTTATACCATGCATCAAATCCAGAAAGTCGATGGTTTTCTATGTGCAAAGTATTTTTGTTTCCTCTTTCATAATATGATTCAGTTATATATTAGTCTTTTGGGTATGATTTTATGCTTCTGCAATATATATTTTTCCTACAATTGGTATCAAAGCTTTATATGTTGAATCTAGATTATGAAGCATGTTATGACGTATGTTTAGATATATGGCACCTAGGATCTATATATGTTAGATCATGTATGTTAGAAATACTATTTATAATTTTATTAATAATTGATAATTTTGTTAATGGACAATTCTAGCCTTAATCTATGATTAGATGTTTGGTTGTAATATTTTTTTTTGGTTTGTAATAGGGAGGCTGATCAAATATCAAGTTTCCTCCCTATTTTTTAATTATTTACATTTTTTAATATTTTTTTTTAGATATTATGTATATTTGTAAAAATACAAACTTGTAATACTGTGTGACCTTCATTGTTTGGACGACTGAAATGGATGGAAACCATTCATAAAGATGGCGGAAAACTCTAGATGCGCCTACATGCTCCACGAGAAGATTCTGAGAGGGGAAATCAGTCTCCTATCTTCTTGGGTCACGTGAGGGCGAGTTAACAATTAGATCACTCTGAAATGTTAGAATTAGTTTCCTCTATGAGTGCTTGACTTGCCTGTAAAATTTCACAGTGATCAGATGTTTCGACGGAGGTTGGTGACTATTTTGACTGTGGAGGTCATTGTTTAACTTGTTTGGATTTTGGTCTTTTGAGCTTAAACCCTATATAGCTAGTTCTAATTTGGCCCACAGTCTTTGGACTTGCAGAACCATGAAAGAGAAATAAATTACCAAGATGATGGATTGGGCCAGTTTTTTTTTTTTTCTTTTGGGCTTGTAATCTAATTTTATCTTTTCATCTAGTTACCATGGATTATGGTTGATTATTTAATTATTTAGTTATTTATTTATTTATTGTTATGAATGATTTAAGTATATGCTATTAATAATTTTATGTGATGACATATCATATAGACTAGGTGGTGCCATATTAATTTGCATCAATTACATGGACATAATAATTATTATGATTTTGTATCTAGATTAACAATTATTAATTTTTTTTCAAGTAATAATTTGAAAAAACAAAACCCCAATATGCTTTTTAAAAATATTGAATGGATGAAGGGTTTTATTAATTTTTTATTTTTAAAAACCTAAGGGCTCCATTGTGGGTCTAATAATAAAATGATCATGTGATGCCCTAGTAGATAAACATAAGTTTAATTTTATTGGATTGGACCTTAATAATTTTTAAAATTTTAATAAAGTTGTTCGGCCCAACATCAACAATTCTTGGATATTAAAGTTAATTTTGAAAACTAAACAATGGTTTTAACATTCAAACTTGATCAAATTATTACCCTCTCAACGAGGCTATGTTAATTTTATCAAGGGCCCAAAGTTTTCAAAAAACAATGGTTGATAGTCTAATTAGATATAATCAATTTGAATGGAATTTAAAAATGTTGTTTTGGAAGGATCTGTCTAAAGAGGTTGGGACTTATGTACATCCATTTGTGACACCCCAATCTTTCCTTGGAACTGACCTAGTAGGACATTTTTTTTTTTATTTCATGATCAAATTTAGTTTATTGCAAATGTCTTGCCCAACATAAGAGTTTATAATAAAACCTAAATTATTATTTTTTCAATAAGCATAATACTTTTTTGGGATTAATTAAAAGTATGTTTTTTGAGTTTACTTTCTTTTAATATAAGTGTGCAAATTTTTTTTCAGAAAAATGGCAACTTTAAACCCTCTAGCAATTATTTTGAGCCAATAACCTATGGATGGAAATAATTACAATGCTTGAAAAACTAATCTATTTATTGTGCTGGAATATGAGAAAATCAAATATGTCATTATCACCCCTAAACCTATCATACCTGCAACAAATGCCGAAGCTCGAGTGAAAAATGATTATTCCAATAGGCAAGAGGCGGATAATCCAGTTTACTGCTATATCTAGGCCAATATTGCTAAACACTTGATTTGGATTATTTTATTTTAAGATAAAAGTGCAATAAATTATTTTATTTTTTTCTCAGATTTTTGAGAAATATATATATATATTTATATATTTTATATCAAAATCAAAGATTAAATAAGCAGCAAACTAACAAAACTTAAATTCAATAACTCAAACTTAAAAAACAAAATAAACCATAAAACAAATTGTTTTATTTTTTTAACAACCGTAAACCTAAAAAACCTAAACACACACATTTTAAAACATAGCTACTTTGATTTCCTCCTTCTTCAAACTAAAATTAAATTGATTTGGATCCAATTGTTGTTCTTCGATGGCTAAAACTGAACGAAAACAAAAACAAAAACAAA
This sequence comes from Ochetophila trinervis, assembly GCA_003254975.1. Classification (NCBI taxonomy): domain Eukaryota; kingdom Viridiplantae; phylum Streptophyta; class Magnoliopsida; order Rosales; family Rhamnaceae; genus Ochetophila; species Ochetophila trinervis. The sequence goes on along the minus strand of QANX01008105.1, from coordinate 103,339 downwards.
AGTTAAACTAAAAACAATAATTTAATCAACAATAAATTTAAAATCAAAACTAGAAATAATTATTCCCTGGCAATGGCGCAAAAAACTTGTTGTTGTATAATTTTGATTAACTCGCAAATGCATGAATCAACAAGTAATAAAACAGATCTCTAGTATTGAATTTTAAAGCAATTGTTAAACAAATTATTAAAAGTAAAAGGAATTTGTTTGTTCAGTAATTGAGTGATTGTTGAGTAACAAAGCATGAAAAAAATAAGCAATATTAAAAAGTCAACAAGGCAGCAAGCAAAGTACTTCAAAGGTTTTGAGGAAATAAGAATTATGACTTCACCACTATTACTCATATTTCGCCCTAATGCAGTATAGATTCATAGGTTAACCCCCCTTTGACCATGAGTGACTAGAAGTTGATTCCTCAATGCATTATAATCTAGCAAGCACAAGGTATTTAATTATCCCTAATCTAAATACTAAAATTTAAGCTCTAAGACATGCAACTCCAATATGTTCTTGTCAAAGCTGTCACTAAGGCATGCAATATTCTTATAACCATGTATTTCATTGCCCATCCATATTTATATCCCTTATTCCTAAGCCAATCTATCCACCTTTTCATGGAAGCATTAAGAACTACAATGAAATATTTACCTTAAACATGAATCAAACTAATAGGGCTACATCATAATTCTGATAGAAAAATTAGTTACACATGTTCTCAAAACTATCCATCAAATAATTATGAGAAAACATAAATTAAATAGCAAGAAAATAAAGAGTAAAGAATCAAATCCAAAGTTGATGGCTGCTGAATTTGATCTGCAATTCTTTCTCCTCTTTGCTTCTCCAAATTATGAATCAAGACCATAAGATTAAATCCTCCAAAGCTGGCCGAATTTTCTCCTTGATTATGGCTTTGTATAGCACAATTTATCTATGTTAGAACCCTTGAAAACTGAATATAAAACCTAGAAAAACTCTATTGTTACCGTGAGAATTGTGTGCGAGGTGCGGCTGATGGCTGTAGAGAATTGTGAAGAATGGTGTTGCAGCCATGAGGGCTGTGTGATGTGTAAGGTGTGTCTAAAATGCTCAAGATTACAAGGTATTTATAGGAGAGGTTTAACCCTAGAGTCCTTCTCTAATTCTAGATAATATAGGAGATAACATACTTTCATAATCTCAAAACTCATATATTATCTCTATATGGCCAGCCATCCAAAGGTATTGCAGTCTTTGGTGTCTCACAATTACACTAGAACTAGGAAACAATTCATATCCCTTTAGGAATCAAATTTAACTCTAATTCCAATTCCTTTTTCTTATTATTATTCCAATTAATATAATTAGAATAATTTGACATTCCATGTGACATATGATGTGCCCAAATTTGTACACATGGCTGGAGTGTGATGACATGGCAGTCCAATCATAAATGTTATCCTAGTAAGCAAAGATACTTTCCTTTTATACTTTCCAAGCACACTTTGGATGACCAAATGAACTAATAATTCACTTAATCTTATTGTAAAAGTTAGGTATATATCTTAGCTTTCCAGGAATATCTTACTTTCACAATTTGAACATCAGGAAGACACTCAAATTCTAATTTTTCCAAGATAGTGTAAATCTGCCGCAACTGTTAAAATTGTTGATTTTGTAAATCAAACTGGTATTGATTAGCTAAACCAATTGCAATGAAAATTTACAGCATTGAATTAGTGAATCATGAATCATTTTCAACTAGAATCGTAAAAAACCTCACAATATAGCTCAAGATATGATTTTCGCAGTACAGATTGTGCAGAAATACAATAATTCCAACATTTGTCTTTCTTGTATTGAAAATAGAAAAATACAGTAAGTCCAACATTTTTCATTAACAATTAATTCTTAATTAGCTAAAATTCAATATAAAAAGTGGCATAAAACAGTAACATTTTATGCCTATCAATATCAATATTGACGACAGAGTCGGCCTCATTTCCCTTTTTTCCTCCCACAATTTTGGATGATGCTATGATGCTCTACCAACTTGTTGCTAGCTCCTCACCATCCTCGGCTTTGATACCAACTATCACATAATTGTTTTTGGACCTTTCAAGTCGTGCAACCTTATTTGCTATTCCGACCCTTTATTTTCTACTAAGTAAACCTAGTGCCCACTAAAGAAGAGAAAGCTAAGCAAGAACGTTGGAGCACAAGAGAGTTTGGGAGAATGATAATATATTACTCTAGAAAGTTTTACAAGAGGACTTAGCTTGAAATTCTTGGTTGGTTTGGCCAAATGAGGCATCCATCTATTTATAAGCATACAATGAATGATCCTACGGTGGAGATGCAAGTTGTAGGAAAAAACTAAGATGTACAAAATTTAAATGTTTGGTCAACAGAGTCCTTCCTGAAAAGCTGACAAAAAATGAGCTTCCTAGAGGATGGAAGATAGAGAGGTCAAGGGCACTTGGACGAGTCGACTGCAAAAAGACTCCACATGTGGTCAATGCAGGAGAAAGGGACTAAGATGGTGAAGGGAAATGGAGTGCAGAGATGTCAAGTTCATAAAAGAATCCCTACGTGTGGTTAGAATGAGAAACGGAAAGACCCAATGAGACTAATAGGGCTAGGCATAAAATTGAGAGATGTAGTGAACTAGTAGAAAGGTTAGAGAGTAAGAAAACCTAGAGCGCGTGGCTGAAAAATTTGGCCTTTTTTATTTCCTGCATGTGTAAGAAAAAAATTAAGTTATCTTTAATTTTAAAAATGCTATAAAAATTAGTTAACAAATATGTGACAACTTTTCATAGCATTTTCTAAAAGATGCTATCTTTTAATGCTATAATGATAGTTTATGTTGTAGTTTACATTTTTCATTGCTTACCAAACTACTAGCCATTGAAAGACCATCTATGGTCTCTTTGAGTTTCAGATAAAATGTTGTCATTGCCAATTCTTTTTTTTTTTTTTTTTGCAGACTGAAATTGCAGCTTGAGTTGCATCAGTCTGGCTCCCGATTAATTGCCAAATAGTCTACCAAGTGGGTTCACACTCATCCTTTTTATACAACGACTCAATATATGATATATAATAGGTTAAAACTAACCTAAATCATAAACATACAAATTATGAGACAAATGCCTATACCATATAGATATTTATTTGATCTAAAACTCTAATTAACTTTTCATAACTACTCTAACAATAGTCAAGATAATTCTCTTACAAATTTTAAAAAAAACCTACACTGTTGAAGGCCAAATTTGCAGCTGGTAGCACTTTAACATTATCCTAATAAAAACCGTAAAATTATTATAAAGAGAGATAGAAAGAAGGATTTTACATATTTATAGCTAGTAACATTTAACACATTTTCCTAATAAAAATACAAAATCCTATGTCAGTGCTTGTTTCTCATTGCTTACTCGGATTGGGTATTTTGTTCAATTTTTATTTTAATTTTTGTTTTTGTTTTGTGGTGGCTTGTTAGAATTTTTTCCATTTCATCGACACTTCCATTGCATGGTTGTTTGACTGTTTAAAAAGCATTTCTTCTCTTTTAGAAGCAGTGGTCTTGACTTTTGTCATTGTGCACCTATGTTGAAGATATGAGGTTTCTTAGCTTTCTAGGTTTGTTTCAGAGATAGAGAAATAAGAGAGAACGAAGAGAGAAAAAAGAGAAGGAAATGCTAGAAATTTAAATATGTGGGCTATCCATAATCATGACTGACTTAAAAGGTTTTTTGTACGAGTAATGGGACTAGTTTTTGGTTACTAATATTTTGAAGTGAAGCCCTTGGGCACATTTTCTTTATAATACTTCAGTAGATTGAAAGATTGATAGATCACAAATTATATATGTTTTATGTACCTCGATATTTGGATTAAGCATGTTTTATTCACTTAAAATAGATTAATTTTTATTTTTCTATGTTTTAGGTGGTTTTGACTTCAAGAAGGATATTTGACTAAAGAAGGGCATAACAGTAATTAAAAGCAAAAAAGTTAGAAGGCAACAGACTCTAGACTAGGTGCATGGCCAGCCGCCTGGCTAGTGGGTTTCATCAACTAGAATCACACTAGGCAGCGGAGCCTAGCTGTGGCATTAGGCGCCTGGGCTGACATGAATTTTGGGCATTCAAATGCATTTTGTGATAGTTTTTAGCCCTAGATTTTAGTTTAAACAAGTTTTGGCTATTTTGTAAAAAGGTAACCATTTTTGGGAGAAAAAAGAACAAAAGAATTGAGATTTTTAAAAACATGATGGGAAGCTAATTTATTCACTTGGGTAGGAGTATTATTCGTTACTAAATTATAAGGTGTGAGACTTGGTTTATATGTTTTAATTTAAGTTTAAATATTCAATCTGTGTTATTCTGTTCTATTTGTTTGCTATTCAATTATTTTTTATTATAATTTGGCTCCATTATAATTATTTGTGAATTGGGTAATTGTTAATTAGAGTTCAACAGTATTGAATGTTCTAATAATTAGTGGTACTTTGATTTTGACAATTACAAGCCAAGTACTTGTTAATTTCTTAGGAAAATGCAAAGTAGATAAAAGTTTTACAACGTTTATGAGACTTGTTTATTGTTGGTTGTTATTGTGCTTAATGCTTTTTTGAGTTGTTTTAGATCGCATTGATTTTAGGTATTTCAGAATTAGGATTGGTTCATGATCGTATCTGAATTAATTAATTGTGTGAGATTTAGAATAAAATTAGCCGTGCTATTTTATTCAACCCAACATTGAATGATTATTTTGGATATATTTATGTCTGTGCTCACCTAATCTTTAGTAAAGGAAGATACTCTGACCCAAGATTGTCTTTAATTTTTATTTCCGTTATTTTTGAATTGTTTGCTTTAATTTCTAAACTTGCCAATATAAAACCCCCCAGTTGTCATTTTAATTTTACTTCAATTAGAATAGAAAAAAGTTTGACTATCAGTCTTTGTGAAATTGACCTGAACTTGCCACTATTACGGTTGTAATTAATTCAGTATTATAATTTTGGTGTTTATGGCACGTATCAAATTTTGAGGTTGTTGCCTAGGACTGCGCATCAATTTCTTTCTATTCTAATTTTAGTATTTGTTTGTTTTTGGGCTACATTGTTTCAGGTGAATGACTAGATTATCAAACGAAGGAGATCTCAGCTTTGATCCAGAAATAGAAAAGACTGCAAAGCAATTAAAGAAAGAAGCAAAAGCGGCTAAGAGCAAAGATGTAGAGAGTGCAACTATTTCATCTAGTCATAATTTAACTCTGGATTTGAGTGCAGATAGTTATTATAAATTTGAGGAGATGGCCGTCCCACCTAACAACAATAAACCCTTCACTTTGAAGGCGTTGGCTGCTCCAGATTTGAATTTTCAACCATTATGCATTGAATTTCTTGAAGTTCAAGCTACATTTGAGTTAAAGTCTGGACTAATTCATTTACTTCCTTTTCTTTATGGAAAAACATGTGAAGATACGTACAAGCATTTGAAAGAGTTCCATGTGGTTTGTTTTGGGATGAAGATGTATGGTGTGACTGAGAAACAAATCAAGATGAAAGCCTCTCCATTCTCACTCAAGGATGCAGCATATGATTGGTTATATTACCTTCCTTCAGGATCCATTAATTCTTGGAACGACATGAAGCGAGTGTTCTTAGAAAAAATATTTTTCGGCTTCAAGAACTGCTAGCATTAGAAACGAGATATGTGGCATTCAACAATTCAACGGTGAATTATTATATGAATATTGGGAGCAATATAAAAAGATGTGCTAGTTTCCCTCACCATCAAATCAGCAAGTAGCTCCTCATCCAATATTTTTATGAAGGAATGTTACCCATTGGAAGGAGTATGGTGAATGCAGCTAATGGAGGTGCTTTAGCGGATAAGACTTTGGAAGAAACCAGACATCTCATCTCTACTATGGCTGCGAATACTCAATAGTTTAGCTCATGATCAACCCAACCATTCAAAAAGGTTAATGAGGTAAGTACTTCTAATATTGAGCAACAAATTTCTAACTTAACATCTTTAGTAAGACAATTGGCTGTAGGGAAAGCTCATGTAATACCCCGTCTCGGGAAAAGATTAAAAATTTCCAAATTTGACCAAGTTTGACCGCAAGTGGGCCCGGGGATGACTTTTTTTGTGGTTTTAGTTTTGTTTCGATTGTGGTACCATTGCGTATAGCTAGTCGATAAGAGTTTGTAGACTAGTAGCACGCTTGATTTTGAGCTAAGACCGAGAAGTTATGGTTAAAATAGTGTGAGGGGCATTTTGATAATTTTGCTAGGCTAGACTTAAAAGAGAGAAATTACAAAACTGCCCTTGCCTGGTTTTATTTTAATTCCAGAAAATTCTGCAATTTGGCCTTTCTTCCCTGCTGGTCCCCACGCGCAGCACGGCACCCAGCGCGCCTTCCTTCGCCGGCAGCGGCTGATTTCTGGCTAACTCAGGCCGAAAATTACGCTGAACTGGGAGCCGGCGGTCTCCCCTCCTCAACCAAGCCAGTGATCACCCCTGAAAACGCCTCGGTGGCTGGGAAAATGGGAGAAACCCAGTGTGCTTGTTTCGGCGATCATCAGCCTCCGGCGGGAAATCGGCCACCCCACTGCCCGAAAAAGCTTGCCCACGTTGTCCTCCACCTTTCTCCACCGAGTTCTGGCCGTGAATAGCGGAGGATCACCGGCAATGACGAGGAAGCCAGCAGACCCGTTTCTCCTCCGGTCGCTGGGTCCCGGCGATTTCGGGTTGCGGGGCCGGTCCTTTTCCCCTATTTTGGACCCCCTGAGTTCGAATCCAGCCTCCTTTCGTCCCGAATCCCATTCGTTTGAGCATTACAAGGAAGTGGTGTTCAGCCATGGTTTTCCGACCACTTTCCGACCATCACTGGCAGCAATTGGGTAAGGCAAGTTTATTTTTGTCTTCTACACTCCGCAAGCTTCAATTCGGTATATAATTGTATATTTTCGTTGAGTATTTGAGATTTGCTACGTTGTGGATAACTGTTGAGATTAGACTAAGATGTGGAAATTGAAAATTTGCTAGGTGCTTTTATGATCAATATAGATGGCTTAAATTTATGTTGAAGGATTACAACAATTGATAGCAATTATGATTTATGGATTGGAATTGATGGTTCTTGGATAATTTTTGGATTCTTGACTTTAATTAAATTTGCGTATGCATATCCTTAGTACCAAGGAATGAATCGATGAATTGTGTATGTGATTGTCTTGTGTGGGTTCTGATCGATGAACATAAACGGTTGTGAAAATTGTGATAAGTGTATGATTGAGAACTGCGTGGGCGAAGAGACTATGCGGCCAAGCTATGAGTATTATTTTGTTAAGTTTACTTGAAAAACTATGATTTGATGAATTAAAGGTGTTTAAGATATGAGAAGTGAGGATATACGTTGAAATTGTGGATGTGGTTGGCAATGGCATATTTGGTGTAAACATGCTTAAAGAACTACAGGTAGCCTGATCCCTAGCAAAAAGGGTATGTAGGAAGCTCAGTCTTCATACTAAGTCCAGCTACGAATTATCTAATTATTGTATTGGTTTGACTGGATATGTGTGCTGGTAGTTGGAATTTGTATAGGAATGTTTTCTTGCAGGAATTGCATTTGTTTGTATGTGGGAATGTTGCTAAAACAGAGAAGATGCTGCCAAATTTTTTTTAGAAAAATTTCTGGCAGTAGAGAGTTCCCCGTTTGTTGAATTTTATTTATTAATGGCTTGGTAGGAATTAAAACTTCTTATTGGCTTAATGGAAATATTAAGTCATGTAGTCAGGATCCAAGTCGGTTAGGTCCTGTCAGCTTGGTATCCGAGCACAGTTGTAGATCTCACTGGGGAGAGTTTAAGTATCATCTTGAAAATTTTGGTTATTAATTATACATGTTAAGCGGGTTAGTTTCACCTATGCTATTTTTGATTTAATTTCATTTAATGGTTTGAATTGAATTTCTTTATGCATTACATTTTAATTAGTAAATATGTTTTTGCGCTGATTTAAATATTTGCATATTTGATGGATTTCATATTTATTGGAATAAATATGAAATTTGTGTTTTAATTGGTTGTTTCACGAATTTTGAAAATTTTCGAATATTTTACAATTTTGTGGAAATTTGGTGATTTTAAAATAATTTTAGCTTTGGTGAAATTTATTAAAGTTTTGGGCAAATTTTTCTAAATACTGAGAGATTTAATTGTTTTTGGAAGTTTTCCTAAAATTAGAAAATTTTGGAAATTTTTTTTAAAAAAAAAAAGGATTTGAAAAATTGATGATATCCGGTGATGGATGATTTTAGAAATGTCTTTGAGGAGTACCACACAGTATCGAGATGTTGATTGATATGTTGTGATTATGCGCGCTATTGTGTTATTATGCCATCCTTTGCTGCGGACACATGTCGGGAGTGAGATGATAAGGATCCTGCCATGATGTATTTGGGATGCCGGTACGTTGTGATGAGTTATTCCCCCTTCCCCGCCTGTGGCGCCGTCAGGACGCTGATGGGCACACGGCATACTATTATGATATTATATTATATTATTATTATTATATTATGCCATCCTCTGCCGCGGACACGTATCGGGAGAGAGATGATGAGGATCCTGCCATGACGGATTTGCGACGTTGGTTCGTTGTGATGAGTTATTCCCCCTCCCCCCACCTGTGACGCCATTAGGACGCTGAGGGTCACACGGCACGATACTAGAGTGTGGTACTAGTTTGATATATGATATATGATTTATGGTTTTAGATTGATGGTTTTTGAAATTATGGGTTGTGGCCCAAGTATTTGATTTTTATGGGTTGTGACCCATCTATATGACATTTTATGGTACGAGTTTTGATATATGATTTATGGTTTTATATTGGTTTTGAATTCATGAGTTGTAGCCGATGGCATTTGATTTTACAGGTTGTTTATCTAGCTTTTCATGGGAATCTATTTGATAAAACGAATTTAAATATTTTACATAATTTCTTTTATGGTTCTAGTGAGTATCATGTTATTTTAAGTGATATTGTAAAATTATTTTTTTGCCCCAAAAATTGTGTTAAAATGATTTAATAATTTTTGGAAATAAAGCTAAAGGTTTTGCGAAATTATTTATCAAAGTGGGATTCTTTCAAAGAGAGACAAGAGTGTAGCTTAATTATATTTAAAAGCCATACTAATCATGTTTGTCATATGTATGTTTATATATACTTCCTCTTGCTTTTATATTTGGAGAGTTAATGGACTTGACTTTGGTAAGGCAAGCATATTTTTATATTATTGACTTAGTTGATGCTTTTATAATGGAATCATATATGTGAGGATTGGATGATACGGAACATTGAGTTTATGGTGATGATGATGTTGGTATGTGGATGGTTTGTGAAAAGAGAGAGGAAGATTTGGGTAATGACGTTTACAAATTTCAAATGATAAGAATTGAAGGGCAACCACCATTTAACTTTGGAAAAAAATTCGTAAGCAGGGCAAAAGCTGGTGAACAATGAGAAAATGCAATATTCTCATGAATGATATTTCTCAAGGAAAAGGAAAATTTGCTATTTCCGTGAGGAATGACATAGATGATGATGGTAACGCAACATTTATGATTGCTCAAGGCGTATTGTAGTTGATAATCCTTTATTTATAAATGTGGTCCCTCTTGTAACTGTTCTCCTTCGTGTATTTACATAGTTAGCCAAATTGGTATCCGTTACAACTAAGAGTGTTCAAGTCCAAGTCCGAACATTGAAGTGTTTGATCAAGAAATTACTTTAGCAGTGGAAGTTGGGTATGTGATTACATTTACCGAGAAGTGCTTCAAGTAATGGACAGAGAAATAGATACGAAAAGGGGAGAAAAATTCAATCTTCCAAATCTTGAGATGTTAGAAGCATTTCCTGTGAGGTGGAAATTTCTGGCCGGTTGTAAAAAACTTTGTTCCTAATTCTTCAAGAATTGGTCCCCTTCTCATTTGAGGATGATAGAGAATCGCAAGCAATCAAATGCTTGTGCTAATTCGAGAAAAGATGCCAAAAGAGTGGCTCTTTCTTCTCCACTGGTTGAGATTATGGAAGTTGAGAATGTAAGGGTAGTCGAGAGGTTTAATTCCGTGCGTTTCGAATAACAAAGTTTCTTAAATGCGTGCGGAAGTCGTAGAAGTTGTGAACCTGTACCCAAGAGATAAGAATTGAGTTGTTGAATGAAATGAAATGCAAGTTGGAAACTCAAAGATGAAGAATCAATGATCAGGTTAATTTTCGAGCCGCGGAGGCTCTTCAGAGGATGGGAACTGTAGTAATGTTAGTAAGCAATTAGGACCTGTATATGGAGTTGAGGTTGGTGATGGATTTTCTTGTTGGGCTGAACTTAAAGTTATTAGCATTCATCATCAATCCTTTCGTGGAATTGAATTTGTGGAAAAGAATGGGAAAATTTTGGCGATAAGCATTGTTGATTTCCATTGTTTTAAAAATGTCGTGGAATTTTTCTAGGGTCATGGGTTCTTGTTCGGGTAAAGGTAGGAATACAATTGCAGGGAAACAAATGGGTGATCAAAACTTGTTGGGAGAAACCTTGCACAAAATAGTGATTTCAAGCTAGAATACCTATGAGGTTAATTCAAGGTTCGGTATGAAGGAATCATTTGTTTTGGGCACAAGTGGAAAGAAGATTATTGGTAAGGTGAATTGAGATGTTTGTTTATAGTTGAATCCGTTTATGGATTGGATATTTTTCGCAGGCTAAGTATTTTAATGGGGGAATTAAACGATGACACATTACTTTACACCAAGCATGGTGTTAGATCTTTTATTCAAACTTGAGCAGCTACGGGTTGTGTATCTGAGAGACAATTTCCTAAGAAATGTAGTGATTAGAGTTGCGCAGCAGAAGTGTAATGGAAACTCGAGTAGTTACGACCATTGTATTTGTGATTATATCGCACTTGGAGTATGAAATTTCAAGGACAAAATTTTTGTTAAGGGGGAGTAGTTGTCACACCCCGTCTCGGGAAAAGATTAAAAATTTCCTAATTTGACCAAGTTTGACAATAAGTGGGCCCGGGGTTGACTTTTTCTGTGCTTTTAGTTTTGTTTTGATTGTGGTACCATTGCGTAGAGCTAGTCGATATGAGTTTGTAGACTAGTAGCACGCTTGATTATGAGCTAAGACTGAGAAGTTATGGTTAAAACAGTGTGAGGGGCATTTTGGTAATTTTTGCTGGGCTGGACTTAAAAGAGAGAAATTACGAAACTGCCCTTGCCAGGTTTTATTTTAATTCTAGAAAATTCTGAAATATGGCCCTTCTTCCCTGCCGGTCCCCATGCGCAGCACGGCACCCAGCGCGCCTTCCTTCGCCGGCAGAGGCTGATTTTCGGCTAGATTGGGCCAGAAATTACGCGGAACTGGAAGCTGGCGGTCTCCCTTCCTCAACCAAGCCGGTGACCATCCCTGAAAACGCCTCGGTCGCTGGGAAAATGGGAGAAACCCAGTGTGCTTGTTTCGGCAATCGTCGGCCTTCGGCGGGAAATCGGCCAGCCCATTGCCCGGAAAAGCTTGCCCACGTTGTCCTCCTCCTTTCTCCACTAAGTTCTGTCTGTGAATCGTGGAGGATTGCCAGAAATGACGAGGAAGCCGGCGGACCCGTTTCTCCTCCGGTCGCCGGGTCCCGGCGTTTTCCATTTGCGGGGCCGGTCCTTTTCCTCTATTTTGGACCCCCTGAGTTCAAATCTGGCCTCCTTCCGTCCCGAATCCCGTTCGTTTGAGCATTTCGAGGAAGTGGTGTTCGACCGTGGTTTTCTGACCACTTTCCGGCCATCACTGGCAGCAATTGGGTAAGGCAAGTTTATTTTTGTCTTCTACACTCCTCGAGCTTCAATTCGGTATATAATTTGTATATTTTTGTTGAGTATTTGAGATTTGCTAGATTTGCTAGGTTGTGGATAACTATTGAGATTAGACTAAGATGTGGAAATTGAAAATTTGCTAGGTGCTTTTATGATCAATATAGGACGCTTGAATTTATGTTGAAGGATTACAACAATTGATAGCAATTATGATTTATGGATTGGAATTGATAGTTCTTGGATAATTTTTGGGTTCTTGAGTTAAATTAAATTTGCGTATGCGTATTCTTAGTACCAATGAATGAATCGATGAATTGTGTATGTGATTGTTTTGTGTGGGTTCTGATCGATGAACGTAAACGGTTGTGAAAATTGTGATAAGTGTATGATTGAGAACTGCTTGAACGAAGAGACTATGCGGCCAAGCTATGAGTATTATTTTGTTAAGTTTACTTGAAAAATTATGATTTGATGAATTAAAGGTGTTTAAGATATGAGAAGTGAGGATATACGTTGAAATTGTGGATGTGGTTGGCAGTGGCATATTTGGTGTAAACATGCTTAAAGAACTACAGGTAGCTTGATCCCTAGCAAAAAGGGTATGTAGGCAGCTCAGTCTTCATACTAAGTCCAGCTACGAATTATATAGTTATTGTATTGGTTTGACTGGGATATGTGTGCTGGTAGTTGGAATTTGTATATGAATGTTTTCCTTGCAGGAATTGCAACTGTTTGTATTTGGGAGTGTTGCTAAAACAGAGGAGATGCTGCCGAATTTTTTGACTAAAATTTCTAGCAGTATAGAGTTCCCCATTTGTTGAATTTTATTTATTAATGGCTTGGTAGGAATAAAAACTGCTTATTGGCTTAATGATAATATTAAGTCACGCAGTCAGGATCCAGGTGGGCCGGGTCCTTTCAGCTCAAGCTACTGTGGTATGCAGAATTTGCTCCATTGTGGATCATCCTACAGATTCATACCCAAATCTTAAAGAAAATGAGACTGTTTAACAAGAAATTGCAGTTGGTGGCTTTCCAAGATAACCACAAACCAAATATGATCCATTTTTTAACACTTACAACCCTCCATGGAAGGATCATCCTAATTTGCATTATGGTAACAACACAGGACCAAACCTTTTACCAACAACCATATCAAGCAATACCACCACCTGCAAAACCTCCTAAGTTAAGTATGTCATTGGAAGATATCGTGAAAGCTTTTGCCACTAACACTCAACAATGGCAACAGGACACATCAAAGAGATTTCATAATTTGGAGAATCAGATGAGCCAAATAACAACTGTTGTAGGAAAGCTTCAAACAAATCAGTCTAGACAATTTCCATTGCAACCAATCAATCCACGAAAGGAAACTAAAGCCATTACCGTAAGAAGTGAGAAAGATGTGGACATATCCAAGAAAGACAATCCAGAGACTAAAAAAAAGCATCAAGTGGAAGAAGAAATTGAAGTTTAAGTATCACCTAAGGTAAACTCAAAATCTCTCAATATTTATTCTAACAATTACATGGTTGCTCCCTTTACTAGCAAATTGAACGAAGGTAAAAAAGATGAAGAAAATGAGATTTTGGACACTTTTCGAAAGGTGGAGGCAAATATTCCACTAAATGATGCAATTAGACAATTCCCTCGATATGCTAAGTTTTTGAAAGAGCTATGCACCAACAAAAGAAAGCTAAGAGGAGATGAAAAGATCAATATAGGTGATATTGTGTCAGCAATTCTACAAAGGAAGCTACTTCAAAAATGTAAAGATCTAGTTATGTTCACTATACCTTGTATAATTGGAAATACTACAGTTGAGCATGCTTTGCTATATTTAGGAGCTTCAATAAATGTAATGCCCCAATCTTTGTAAGCAAATTTACAATTGAGTCATTTGAAAGAAACCCGAGTTATTATCCAACTAGCAAACATATCTAATGCCTACTTCAAGAGGGTAGTAGAAGATGATTTGGTGCAAGTGAATGGGATGGTTTTTCCAGCAGATTTCTACATCATTAACATGAAGAATGATACGTCACCAAACTCAGCATTGATTATTCTTGGGAGGCCATTTCTGAAAACTACACACATTAGGGTTTATGTACACGAAGGGACTCTAACTATGGAATTTGATGGGGATCTTATTACATTTAATCTTTTTAAGGCTATGAGGTACCCTGTTGAATCTCATTCTTGTTTAGTACTGATATTATTGATAATTTAGTGCAGAAGATGTTTAAGATGGATGGTAAAGATGAATTAGAGGTTGTGCTTCAACAAGGGTTGCCACATGACAATGTACAAGATAGGTGGCCACTAAAGGAAGAGATCATAGACACTGTGATGGCACTGCAATCATTACCTCTAGTTCCTACTAGGTACGTCCTCAGGCCTGTCTGAATAGGCAGTCATATTCAAGAAGAAGATGGCCGCCTTTCCAATAAAGGCCCCGGAGAGGGCTGCTGCTAGGGAAGCATGGACTAGGTCAAGGAGGCGAAGAGGAGAAATGAGGAGAAGAAGAAGAAAAAAGAGATGAAGGAAACTAAAAAACATGGACAATGATACTCGGGCCACTAAGATGTAGAATGATAAATGTGGTGCAGGCTCCTACTTTAGAGTCAAAATCTTTGTTAGACCATACTTGGAGGACACTGAGACCTTACCCGTAATACTAGTAAAGGGATTGACCTCATTTCAAGAAGACAAATTGTTTTGGGTGCTTAGAGAATACAAGACTGCAATTGGGTGGACAATAGCGGATGATAGACATAAAAAGTTAATGTTTTTATACCATATTTTCTATTGGATTTTAGCTAGTTTAGAATTTATTGTTAATGAAAAGTACTGAAATATTGTATTTTTCAATTTTCAATGAAAGAAATGCAAAAGCTGGAATTTATAGTATTTTTGAGCAATCCTTATTTAGAAAATCATATATGGAGCTACACTTTGAGTTTTTGTGCGATTAAAGTTGAAAATGATTCCTGATTCACTAAGCTTCAAGTCTGTAAAGTTTTATTGCAATTGGATCAGCCATTCATTACCAGTTTGATTTACAAGATCAACATTTTCAACATCTGATATCCAAATTGTGCGATCAAGATATGCCTGGAACGCTAAGATATAGATATAAATTTGTCAACCATAATCAAGAAATTTAGAGTTCATTCAGCCATCCAAAGTGTTCTTGGAATATGCTGACGGACATTGAAGATATAAAAGAAAAGTGTCTTTGCCGACTAGGATGACACCTATGCTGGACTGCTACATCATCACACTCCAGCTAGATGTACAATTATTGCCACATCATATGCCACATGGGTGGTCATTTTATTCTAATTATATCAATTAGAATAATATTTAGGAAAAGGAATTAGAATTAGAGTTAAATTAGATTCCTAAGGGGATATGGAATATTTCCTTATCTTAATGTGAATGTAAGACACCAATGACCTTAACAACCCTAGAAGGCCGGCCATATTGAGGAAATATAGGAGTTTGTGATTGTGGTTATATATTATCTCCTATTAGATTGGAATAATATCAAGGGTTAGAGAATGACTCTAGGGTTTTTTCTAGGTTAAACTTCTCCTACAAATACCATGCACCTTGAAGCTTCGTAAAAAAAATTCACTCACCGCTCACTTTTCACCTGCCCTCATGGCTACACCATTCCAACATTCTCACGGCAACATGGTTAGAGTTCTAGGTTTTTTTTTTCAGTTTTTAAGAGGGTTTTACATAGAGGAATTCGGCTACACCAAGTCTTGATCAAGGGAGAATTTCTTCCAGCTTGTGGAAGACTTCAACCTTGCATCTTGAGGCATAGTTTGGAGAAGCAAAGAGAAGAAGGATTGGAGGTCAAATTCAGCAGCCATCAACCTTTGGATTTGTTTCTTTGCTCTTACTTTTCTTTGTATTTAATATATGTTTTCTTTACAATATTTGATGGATATTCTTGAGAACATGTGTAACTAACTCTCTATAAGGATTATGATGTAGCCCTATTTTGACTATTTTGTTCTTAATGCATATTTGAGTTTGATTCATATTCATGGTTAACAATTCATTGTAGTTCTTAATGCTTCCATGAAAAGGTGGATAGATCAAGTATTATATTGGCTTAAGAATAAGGGATATAATATGGATGGACAATAAAATACGTAGTTATAGGAATATTGCATACCTTAGTGACAACTTTGACAATAACTTATTGGGTTTGCATGTCTTAAGGCTTAAATTTTGGTATTTAGATTAGGAGTAATAAAATACCTTGTGCTTGCTAGATTAGAATGCATTGAGGAATGAACTTCTACTCACTTGTGGTCAAAGGGGTGTTAACCTTATGAATCTAATATGCATTGGGGCTAAATATGAGTAATAGGGGTGAAGTCATAATGATTGTTTCATCAAATCTTGAATTTCTTACTTGCTGTCTTGTTTCACTTTTACAATTGCTTTTCAATTTAATTAATGTTTTGCTACTCAACAACAAACAACCAACAAACAATCCCTTTTACTTTTATTAATTTGATTAACAATTGATTTAGAATTACAATTAGAGACATTATTCCCTGTGGCATCGATATCGGCTTTCTCAAAGATACCGCTTTATTACTTGTTGATTTGTGCACTTGCGAGTTATCAATTTACACCACAACAATGGACATTAAGGGAATTAGCACTTCATTATGTATACATTGGATCCTATTGGAGGATGGAGCTCTAGTCCTCAAGCTCAAAGGAAGCTCAACCCAACCATGATGGAAGTAGTAAATAAAGACATATTGAAGCTACTTTCAGTAGGAATTATTTACCCTATCTCAGATAGAAAATGGTTGAGCCCGGTCCAAGTGGTACCAAAGAAGATTGGTATCAGAGTGGTGAAAAATCACGAGCTTATTCCACCAAGAGTGCAAAATGGATGGTGGGTTTGCATTGACTACAGAAAACTGAACATGGCCACGAGAAAGGATCAATTTACCTCTTCCTTTCATCGATAAAATGTTGGAACGTTTAGCAGGTAAAACTTACTATTGTTTTCTTGATGGTTATTTAGGTTACAATCAAATTGTGATTGCTCCAAAGGACCAAGGGAAAACGATATTAAGTGATAGGCATAAAATGTTAATGTTTTTATGCCACTTTTAATATTGAATTTAAGCTATATTATGATTAATTGTTGATGAAAAATACTTAATTACTGTATTTTTCTATTTTCAGTAAAAGAAAGACCAATGTTGAAATTACTGTATTTCTGCGCAACCTTTACTCAGAAAAACATATATGGAGCCACACTTTGAGATTTTGTGCGATTCTAGTTGAAAATAATTCCTGATTCACTAGGCTTCAATTCTGAAAGGTTTCATTGCAAATGGTTTAGCCAATCAGTGCCAGTTTGATTTACAAAATCAATATTTCCAACAGTTGAGGCAGATTTACACCATCTCGGGGAAATTAAAATTTGAGTGTCTTCCCGGTGTCCAAATTGTGCATACAAGATATTCCTAGAAATCTGAGACATATACCTAACTTTTAAAACCAGAATAAATGAATTCGGAGTCCATTTTGTCATCCAAAAGGTACTTGTAATCTGCCTGGCAGTGAAGGAAGATATAAAAGGAAAGTATTTAGGCTTACTTGGATGCTTTGATGATTGGACTGCCATGTCACCACACTTCAGCCATGTGTACGAAATTTTCCATATCATATGCCACATGGAAGGTCAGATTATTCTAATTATATTAATTTGAATAATATCTAGATTAAAAGGAATTAGAGTTGCATATTAATTGGATTCCTAAAGAGATTAGGAATGTTTCCTTATCTTTAGTGTGAACATGAGACACAATTTACTTTAAAATCCTTAAAGTGGCAGGCCATACTAGGGAAGATAGGAGTTGGAGATTGAGTTTACATATTATCTCCTAGATTCTCTAGGTTTTAGAAGGGTTTTAGGGTTAAACATCTCCTAAACATTCCCTATAAATACCATGCATTGTTGAAAGACATACACACCATTCACCACCAGCCCTTGCGGCTGGATGTTTTTCACACACAAGTTTCACCACCGCCCTCATGGCTGAACATTTTTTTCTCCATTCTCACGGAAAACAGCAGTTTATTTAAGGCTTTATATTCAGTTTTGAGTACTATTTCATTGTAAGATTGTGATACACAAAGCCTAGCACAAGGGAGAATTTCGAGCAAGCCATTGGAGCAGTCAACCTTGTGACTTGGATCATAGTTTGGAAAAGCCAAGAAGAGAAGATTGCAGGACCAATTTCTAGCAGCCATTAACTTTGGATTTGATTCCTTTACTCTTATTTTCTTTGCTATTTAAACTATGTTATCTCTTATTTATTTGATGGATAATTTAGAGATGATGTGTAGCTAATTTTTCTATGAGGATTATGATGTAACCCTATTATGAATATTTAGTGTTTAATGCATATTTGAGTTTGATTCATGTTACGGTTAATATTTTATTGTAGTTCTTAATGCTTTCCATAAAAAGGTGGATTGATTTAGTTTTTATATTGACTTAGGAATAAGAGATATAAATATGGATGGGCAATGAAATACATGGTTATAGGAATATTGCATGCCTTAGAGACAACTTTGACAAGAACATATTGGGTTTGCATGTGTTACGGCTTAAATTTTCCGTATTTATATTAGGGATAATAAAATATGTTGTGCTTGCTAGATTATAATGCATTGAGCAATCAACTTCTTGTCACTTATGAATCTATAATGCATTAGGGCTATATAGGAGTAATAGTGGTGAAGTCATAATCCTTGTTTTCTTAAAATCTTGATAATACTACTTTCTTCCTTGTTCTTATTTGTAATATTGCTTTCATTTTAATTCATGCTTGGATACACACAACAATCAAACAAACTCTCTTTTAATTTTCTATGTTTAATTTACAAGTTATTTAATTTCAATAACTAGAGATGTTATTCCTCGTGGGATGGATATCGGTTTTCTTTTTAAGAAATCCACTTTATTAATTGTTGATTCATGCACTTGCGAGTTAATCTTAAATATACCACAATACCCAGTAACCTTTTAGAGATGTATGATGAGTATTTTTTCTAATCGTATTGAAAAATGCATTGAAGTTTTCATGGATGACTTTACTGCTTATGGTGATTCCTTTGATCCATGCTTAGCTAATTTAACTTGAGTCTTGAAATGCTGCATTGAAACAAATTTGATTATAAATTTTGAAAAATGTCACTTTATGGTTGACAGGGGTATTGATCTTGGGCATGTTGTGTCGGGTACAGGGATAGAAGTAGATAAGGCTAAAGTGGTAGTAATTGTGAGTTTACCTTACCCCAAAAGTGTGCGGGAAGTGCGTTCTTTTCTTGGTCATGCAGGTTTTCATTGTACGTTTATCAAAGACTTTTCAAAGATAGCCTTGCCTTTGTCCAAGCTCTTACAAAAGAAGGTGGCATTCAATTTTTACTAGTAGTACAAGGGGGCCTTTGATAAGCTTCAAGCTGCACTCACCACAACCCCAATTTTTCAACCACCAAATTGGGAACTCCCATTCGAAATTATTTGTGATGCTAGTAACTTTGCAGTTGGAGCTGCTCTTAGACAAAGGAATGGAAATCATGCTTCACGAACATGAAATGACACCCAATGCAATTATACTACCACTGAAAAAGAGCTCCTAGCTCTGGTTTTGCCTTTAGATAAGTTTCAATCTTATTTACTTGGTTCTAAAGTGATTGTTTTCTCTGATCATGCAACTTTGTAATACCTATTATCAAAGAAAGAAGCAAAACTGTGAATCATCTGCTGGGTCCTTTTATTACAAGAGTTTAACTTGGCAATCAAAGACAGAAAAGGAGTTGAAAATCTTGTAGCTAATCACCTAAGCAGATTGATGTGTGAAGAGGAGCCTTTACCTTTGCGAGAATTTTTCCCTCATGAGCATCTTTAGGCTTCGCCAGGTATGATTCCATGGTATGCTTACTTAGTTAATTATTTGGTTACTGGAATTGTGCCTCAAGGATTGAATAAAGCTAATAAGGATAAATTAAAAAGTGAGGCTAAATATTATATGTGGGATGATCCCTACTTGTGGAAAGACCGTTCTGATCAAATTATTAGACTTTGCATATTGGCTCTAAAATTTAGTCTATTCTTACCTTTTGTCATCAGTATGCATGTGGCGGTCATTTTAGTCCTAAACGTACTACTAGAAAGGATTGTGACAATGGTTTTTATTGGCCAACGCTATTTCTTGATGCTCGTGTCTTTTGTAAAAGTTGTAAAAAATGTCAGAGAATTGGAAGTTTTAACCATAGGCATAAGATGCCCCAATTTTTTATTCTTCTCTATGAATTTTTTTATGTTTCAACTTTATGGATTCCTTCCCTTCATCTCATTGTTACCTATAGATTCTCCTCGCTATTGATTATATTTTGAAGTGAGTGGAAGTCATACTCTCTCAGACTAATGATTCTAAAGTGGTTGTAGGTTTTCTTTGCTATAACATTTTCAATAGCTTTGGTGTTCCAAAAGCCCGAATCAATAACCATGGTAATCATTTTTGCAATAGAGTGGTGGAAGCCTTACTGTGCAAAGTTGGTGTGATACATTGAACTTCTATTGCCTACCATCCACAAACCAACGATCAAGCTGAGGTCTCAAACCGCGAAGTGAAATCCATTTTAGAGAAAATGGTGAACCCAAATCTAAAGGATTGGAGTTTGCACATGGAGGATGCACTCTGGGCATACTGAACCACATACAAAACACCTATTGGGATGTCTCCATTTAGGTTGGTGTTTGGAAAACCATACCATATTTTGGTACAGATTTAGCATAAAGCATATTAGGAAGTCCGCCAATGCAACAATGATTCTGACAAAGTTGGTGAGCAATGGAAACTACAGCTACAAGAATTAGAAGAACTTCGTCACGATGTCTGTGAGAATTCCAAAATTTAGAAAAAGGAGGTGAAGGTTTTCCATGATAAACTCTTTCTACAAAATGATTTTGTGATAGGAAAAAAGTTTTTACTCTACAATTCTAAATTAATGATGATGCCCAGTAAGTTGCGATCCCATTGGATTAGTCCTTTTGTTATCACTAATATTTTTCCCTATGGTGTAGTTGAGATCAAGAGTTTTGAGACAGGAAAAATGTTTGAAGTCAATGGACATCGCTTAAAACCATTTTATGATGGATTTACAAAGCGAGTGATGGAGGAAGTTTAATTGGACACAATCCAATGTTCAGAAGATAGCTAGCTTTCCAAAGTTTTATTTTATTTTTGTTGATTTGATTTATGTCAAACGTCATTTTTTATTGTGTTATGTTTACAGGCGCTGTTGTGGTATAATTTTGATTAACTCGCAAGTACACGAATCAACAAGTAATAAAGTGGTTTTATTTAAGAAAAAACATGTATCGATCCCATGAGGAATAATGTCTCTAGTATTGAATTTAAAGCAATTTTCATTTAAACTATTAAAACTAAAAAGAGTGTTGATTGATTGATTGTTGTGTAGCAAAATATGAATTAAAAGTAGGAAAAATATGTATAAGGTAGGAAAAATATATTTAGGCATAAAAATGTAAGTCAATGTGGTTAAAAGAACAAAAAGGCTCTAATATGCAATCAATTATGCTTCCTAAAAATGGCTCACATAAGGTACTAACATATAGATATTTCAAAGGTAGGCTAGCAAGGCTCAAACTCAAAACAAAAATGGCCTAAATCATATTTAAAGTAATGCATCTCTCTAGGATTTCACGCCAAGCAATAATTATGCAAGTTCTAGGTTCACAAAAATAATCACTATAAATTAATGCAAACCTTTTCCAAATACAATCAAAATCATGCATATTTAGTAAATTGCTCAAAATTGATAACATGTGAACTTAACTTTAGGCATTAGAGAATACACAAAAACAATTCCACTACCTAAGAATCAATTTATTCACAATCATATTTTTATCATAGGCTCATCAAAATATATAGAAAAACACCAAAAACAAAAAAAAATCAGCATACAAAAAATAGAGTTTTTAAAACAAAACAAAACTAAAAATTAAAAAACTAATGAAGAAAACTTCAACCAAAGAGAACCACCCACAAATTAAGATGAACATAGTCCTCTATGTTCAAAACAAAGAAAATAAACATAATAAAAAGTAAAGGTAAAGAAAGCTTCCCCATTTGATGACATGCGATGAAATTGCAAACATTAGGCTAAGAAAAAACTCCCTTTTTGCCTATTACACCTTCTATGATTTTCCTTTGACTTTCTCTTCTTTGATACCTAAAAACACAAAATAAAAACAACTAAAAATAAATTATAAATTATAAATAAAAACTTTTAAACTTTGGGTTGCCTCCCAAAAAGCGCTTGTGTCATGTCTTTAGTTTGACTATCTTGTCATGCTCTATCCAGGATCAATTCGTTGGTTGCTTCCACCTCCAAATAAACAATGATCCATGTGACCTTTTATTCTTTTTCTTGGTTTTTTATAATAGTCTTGACTCCAAAGCCTCAATCTCATTGCAATCTTTTGGATAAGGATTGGTTAGTAAATATTAAATGTGACCTTCTCGTTACCAACCTTAAAGGTAAGCTTACCTTTTTGTACATCTATTAAAGTATGACTAGTAGCTAAGAAAGGTCTACCAAAAATCAATAGCACATCATGTAACACCACACTCTCTCTCCAACCAATATTGTCTCCAATTTAGCCACCGCACTTCAGACGGTATGGAGTTTCTGGTCAGACTTCCCAGGGGGTCACCCATCCTAGGAATGCTCCCACTGAAGCACGCTTAACCCCAGAGTTCTTTCAACTCTGAAGCCAAACGCTCTGAAAATGCCTTGGTTGTTAAAAGAGTGCTTACTTTACATTTGAACCATTACCACATGACCCCCTTTCCACACCCGGGCGATGTGGGATTGGACACCGATCTCTGCCAGTAAGGTAGCCTGCCAGTGCCTCGCACCCGCCCACACTTACTCTGGCTATGCCAGTAAGGTAGCCTGCCAGTGCCCTTTGCACCCGCCCACACTTACTCTAGCTTTTTAGATCCGGGTCGTCACAATCCACCCCCCTTTGGGGCCCAGCGTCCTCGCTGGCACATTTTCGGCCGGGTACAGGCTCTGATACCATTTGTAACACCACACTCTCTCTCCAACCAATATTGTCTCCAATTTAGCCACCGCACTTCAGACGGTATGGAGTTTTTGGTCAGACTTCCCAAGGGGTCACCCATCCTAGGAATGCTCCCACTGAAACACGCTTAACCCCAGAGTTCTTCCAACTCTGAAGCCAAACGCTCTGAAAAGGCCTTGGTTGTTAAGAGAGTGCTTACTTTACATTTGAACCATTACCACATGACCCCCTTTCCACACCCGGGCGATGTGGGATTGGACACCGATCTCTGCCAGTAAGGTAGCCTGCCAGTGCCTCGCACCCGCCCACACTTACTCTGGCTATGCCAGTAAGGTAGCCTGCCAGTGCCCTTGCACCCGCCCACACTTACTCTAGCTCTAGATCCGGGTCGTCACACATCATCATCCTCATCCATATCTATTACCACAAAGTCCATGGGAAAGTAAAACTTATCGACTTTGAAGATTACATCCTCAAGTACTCCCATAGGCTTTTTGATGGTACGGTTTATCATTTGTAAAGAAATTGAGGTCGGCTTTACTTTTCAAAGTCCAAGCTTCCTTAAACAAGAATAAGGCATTAAATTTATGGAAGCTCCTAAGTCACATAAAACATTAGAAAATTTAATATGACCAATATGACAAGGAATAGAGAAACCCCTTAGATCTTTTAATTTTGGTGGTAGCTTGTGTTGTCATATGGCACTGCACTCGTCATTCAAAACTACCATCTCATGACCTCCTAATATCTTTTTCTTTTTCACAATTTCCTTTAAAAACCTAGCATAATTTGGCATATTTTCTAGATCATCTACAAAAGGGATATTAACATGTAATTTCTTAAAAACATCTAGAAATTTGCCAAATTGAAACTCTAATTTTTTCTATTTAAGCCTATTAGGGAATGGTGGTGGTGAGCATTGCTTGTACTCCCAATTCTTTTCTCTTTTCTCCTCCACGAACAATAGCTCATCTTTTGTTTCTTTTACTCTTCAAGGGCTTCTCTAGCATGAAGAGGTATATACTTAGATACTTGAGGCTTCAGTATATCAAATTGAACCTTGGAAGATAAAGATACATCTTCACATTTCAAACCTTGTGCTTCATTTTCCCTTTTAGCTATGGCTTTTGGCTTTTCTTGGTGATCTATATCCTCCATTTTTCTCACATGCCCTCGTTGCACATCAAAGGAATCATTTAGTTGCTTACCATCTTGCAAATTAATAGACATTACCTCCTTATGATATTTTCCAGTATTGGTTGGGAGGATTTCTTGTGTTCTTCGAAACATGTTGTCTAGTTGGCTTATTTGTGTTTCAAGTCCTTTAATGGTACCAGCTTGATTGTTGAATTGGTTCTCCATTTTGACCATAAAGCTTTCAGTTTATGCCATGAAGCTTGAGAACTCTTTCTTTGTTTCTAGTTGAAATCCAGCTAGTTGACTTACTAATCTCTCTAGATCACTTTGCTTCTCTTGTGGATTAGGAACTTGAGCTAATTGCTCCACTTTGTTCTAAAAACCTTTAATTTCTACTTTAGTTTCCTCCATGAAAGCACTAGAAATATCATTTTTTTTATCATAGATTGCTCAAGTAAAGATATAGTAGTAGGAGAAGAATTATGAGATCGAGGTTGAATTTGAGGGTGAGAAGTTTTCTGGAAATTTGAGGATTGAAATTGTTGATGTTGTTGAGATGAAATTTGATAGAATCCGCTTTGTTGTCCTCCTTGGGTGTTCAAATTATCTCTCCATGAAAAATTTGGATTATAAATGTTGGAGAAGGGGTTGTTGTTGTTGTTGCCTTGTCAGAAATTACCTACGAAATTCACAGTATTAGTTTCATTAAGATTTTCTAAATGACAATTTATGCTTTCATGATTATTTGTACAATATTCACAACAATTAATATTAGAAATATTGGAAATATTATTAAAATTGTTAGAACCCAAGGTTTCAAGTTGCTTTGTAAGCATTGCAACTTGACTATTTAGTTTATCTATCTTATCCCCTTCATGGACAGCATGGTCTTTTTAAGGTTTTCGCTCCTTTCACTTGCCCATTGCAAGTTGTTGATTTCCATCTCCTCCAATAGGTCGTATGCATCCTTTAGGACTTATTTAGGAAAGCACCACCTGCAGCAGCATCCACATTATTTCTTGTTAAATAATTCAACCCATTATAAAATGTTTGGACTTGACTCCAAATGGGCATCCCATGGTGTGGACACTTCCTAAGTAACTTTTTTAACCTCTCCCAAGATTCATACAAGGAATCTTCATCTACTTAGTAAAAAGTGTTTATTTCATTCCTAAGCTTGGTGGTTTTAATAGGTGGGAAAAGTTTGTTCAAAAACTTAAAGGCTAAGTCATCCCAAGTGACAATACTTCAAAGGGGTAAAGATTGTAACCAACTTTTGGCTCTATTCCTTAAGGTAAAAGGAAATAACCTAACTTTGATAGCGTCCTCAGTAATCAAATTGAATTTCACTAACTCACATACATCATAGAAATTCGATATATGTTGTTTAGGATCCTCACTTGGTAACCCTCCAAATTGGTGGTTGTTAAGCATAGACATGGTGTAATAAGTTTGACCTCAAAGCTAGGTGCATCAATAGGTGGTCTCTGAATACATGATATATCCTCAACCTTTCTAGGTGCAGCATAATCCCTAATAGACCTATAACCTTGGTTAATAGGAATTTCAGGAACTACGAGGTTACTTTTGTTTTCCATATTGTTTTCTCTTTCGGTATTTCTAAATAAGGTTTTTCTAACTCCTTCTCTCCTTAATCTCCTTCAGTCTCTTTCGGAAAATTCAATTTCAGAATTATAACTCATAAAATAAAAGAATCACACTGCACTGAAAAATAGAAATAATAAAACAGTAAATTCAACTCACAAAACTGAAAAAAACAGCAACTAAAATTAATAATAAAAGTTGATTTAAACAAACTAAATAACTCTAAATAATTAAAACTAAATGCAAATCAAATTAAACTTAAATCAAACACAAAACTAAAGCAAAAACAAACTAAACACAGCAAGCAACACAAATTAAAACAGTGAGAAAAAGTGCAGTACTAATATTATTAATTTTTTTAATCGGTTTTCAGATTTTTTTTATATAATCAAAGATTAAACGAATAAGAACTAGACAAAACTCAAAAATTCAGTAAATCAAAAATCTAAAACCGAAACAAAACAACAAACAAAATAATTTTTTTTTTCAAACCGCAAACCCTAAAACTCAAAATTTGAAAAAATTAAAACTTAGCTACTTCGATTTCCTCCTTCTTCAAACTCAATTTGGATTGCTTTGGATCCAAGAAAGCTCTCCAATCGTTGTTCTTTGATGGCTAAAACCGAATCTACACAAAAACAAAAAACAAAAGATTAAACTAGAAATAGTAACTTAATTAACAATAAATTTAAAATCAAAACTAGAAATAATTATTCCCAGGCAAAGGAGCCAAAAACTTTTTGTGGTATAATTTTGATTAACTCGCAAGTGCACGAATCAACAAGTACTAAAGTGGTTTTATTTAAGAAAAAATCTGTATCGATTCCATGAGGAATAATGTATCTAGTATTGAACTTAAAGCAATTCTCAATTAAACTATTAAAACTAAAAAGAGTGTTGATTGATTGATTGTTGTGTAGCAAAAAATGAATTAAAATTAAGCAATATTAAAATTGAGCGCAAGGCAGCAATCAAGTATTTCAAGGTTTTGCTGAAATAAGAATTATGACTTCACCACTATTACTCATATTTAGCCATAATAGATTATAGATTCATAGCTTAACCCCCCTTTAACCACAAGTGACTAGACGTTGATTTCTCAATGCATTCTAATCTAGCAAGCACAAGGTATTTAATTATCTCTAGTCTAAATACCGAAATTTAAGCCCTAAGAGATGCAAGCTCAATAAGATCTTGTTAAAGTTGTCACTAAGGCATGCAATATTTCTATAACCATGTATTTCATTGACTGTCCATATTATATTCCTTATTTCTAAGCCAATATAATACTGTATCTATCCATCTTTTCATGGAAGCAATAAGAACTACAATGAAAGATTAACCTTAAACATGAATCGAACTCAAATATGCATTAAACAATAATAGTCATAATAGGGCTACATCATAATTCTCATAGAAAATTAGTTACACATCATCTCTATAATATCCATCAAATAATCAAGAAACAACATAGATTAAATAAAAAGAGAATAAGAGTAAAGAATCAAATCCAAAGTTGATGGCTGCTAGATTTTAATCCTCAATCTTCTCCTCTTGGCTTCTCCAAACTATGATCCAAAATCACAAGGTTGATTCATCCAAGGTGCTGGCCGAATTTCTCCTCCTTGATTTCAGCTTTGTCTAGCACAACTTCTCTATGTTAGAACCTTTAAAAACTGAACAAAAACCTAGAAAACACTAATGTTGCCATGGTAGTGGAATTACCATAGCTTTGAGGGCTTGTGATATGCGGCTGGTGGTAATTGTGCTGGTGCAGCCATGAGGGCTGTGAGGTGTTGGTTCTTTTTGTTGTGTCAATGTTGCATGGTATTTATAGGAGAGGTTTAACACTAGAGTCCCTTTAAAACCTAGAAAATATAGGAGATAACATGTATACATAATCTCAAACTCCCATAATTCACCTATATATGGCCAGCCACCTCAAGGACAAAAGGGTATTTTGTGTCTCATGTTCACACTAGGATTTAGGAAACATTCCATATCTCCTTAGAAATCAAATTTATCTTTAACTCTAATTCCTTTTATTCTAAATATTATTCCAATTAATATAATTAGAATAATCTGACCTCCCATGTGGCATATGATGTGGTAAAATTTGAACACATGGCTGGAATTTGATGACATGGCGGTCCAATCATAAATGTCATCCTAGTAAGTAAAGATAGTTTCTTTTTATATCACCAGTGTCCATCAGCATATTCCAAGCACACTTTGGATAACCAAATGACCTCCGAATTCACAGATTTTGGTTTCAAAAGTCAGGTCTATGTCTTATCTTTCCAGGCATATCTTGTTTGCACAATTGGACATCGAGAAAACACTCAAATTTTAATTTTCCCGAGATAGTGTAAATCTACCGCAACATTTGGAAATATTGATCTTGTAAATCAAAGTGGTATTGATTGGCCAAATCAATCGCATTGAAACATTACAGAATTGAAGCCTAGTGAACCAGTAATCATTTGCAACTGGAATCGCACAAAACCTCCAAGAGTAGCTCCATATATTATTTTCTCAGTAAAGATTGCGCAGAAATATAGTAATTCCAGCTTTAGTCTTTCTTTTACTAAAAATAGAGAAATACAGTAATTCTGTACCTTTCATTAACAATTAATTCTAAACTAGCTAAAATTCAATGTAAAAAGTGCCATAATAAGATTAACATTTTATGCTTATCAAGCACCTTCCCCATCGAACATGCAAGCTGCCACCATCAGCCAATGCCGACCACCATATCGTCGGTCCTCTTTGCCATCATCGATAGTCTCTGTGGGCACTGAGCATTCTCAATTTGATACCCCTTTCCTCCATTGGCTGACTTTGTGATTTTCTTAATGTATTGCGATTTGGGGTTTGATTTTGAAGATTGATATCTAATTGCTTTTGGATGCATGTTGGTGCTTATATTCTCAGTTGCTAGTTTGAAACTTCTATGAACTTTATCTTCTACCAGTTGAATGTTATGCTATATTAGTTATATTTTTGTCCTAATGTTGCCGGTTTACTTTCATTTTGTAGTGTGTTATGGTGGGTTCTTTGGTGTTAGTACTTGAGCTTTTAGGTGTGTTCGGGTTTATGTTTTTGGTTGTTGGAAAGGAAAGATGAAAGTAAAGGAAATATAATGCTCTTGTTGTGGAAAAATCTATTTCAGCCAAGATTGATTATCTTTTCAATTTTACTAATGTTTTTGGTTCGATAGGGTGAAGTGGCGTACTTCAATTGATAGGGGCTTACTATCCATAGTTGGTATTGGAGTTTTATGCAAACATAAAAGGAAAAGACAACCCTATAGTTCAAACTATTACTTTTTATGTGACGGGTCACCATATTCATTTGACTCGGCCACTTCTTGCTTCTATTTTGGGTGTGAGTGATGAGGGTCTAATTTTCTAATGATTAAGGATCGTGTTCAATCTGATTCCCAATTCAAGTTACAGGAAACTACAGCTCGTTTGGCTTTCACTCTGGGTCCACGCCCATCCAAAAAACCTAGCAAGTTACACAATATGGTTTATGGAAACCAATTTGACAATTTGTCAGCAGAAGTTAGTTTATTTATATAGTGCTAATGTTCTTCCACGAGTTAGCAGTTGGAACGAGGTCTGACTTACAGACATCTATTTCGAGGATAATATGCTTCATGGGTTTCATGGTGTTCTCGATCTACCTCTCACTTCTATCATTCTCTCCCAGATGCGGCAAATTGTTCGACTTCACCTTCCGGATAAGTCTTTGCCTTATTCACTTTTGTTGACTAAGGTTTTTGATTGTTTTGAGGTATTTTTCTAGCGAGGATGTGGGCATGACTCGGACTGCATATGTGATTATGGAGGCTACTCTAGGTCGTCACTAGTTTGTTAAAGTGCGAGGCTTATAAAGGAATCTTGTTTGCCGAGCTAGTTTGAATTGAGCTTGATTGAGTTGGTCTTTAGTAAGTCTAAAGACTATTGGATTCATTTAGTTTTGATCTGCTAATTGTTAAGTTGAGTATGCCTCTATTTATAGTATTTGAGTGCTTAATTGACTTAAGTTTTTGAGAAATATTTTTGATTTTATGATTTGCCTGTGACGTGCAAAGTTTAAGTGTGAGGGTATTTGATAGATCACAATTTATATATATTTTATGTACCTTAATATTTGGATTAAGCATGTTTTATTCACTTAAAATAGTTCAATTTGTATTTTTCTATGTTTTAGGTGATTTTGACCTAAGTTGTATGTTTTAATTCAAATTTAATTATTCAGTTTTTGTTCTCCCATTCTATTCGTTTGCTATTCAATTCTTTTTGTTTTAATTTCGATCCGTTAGAATTATTTGTGAATTGGGTAATTGCTAATTAGAGTTCAATCATATTGAATGTTCTAATAATTAGTAGCACTTTGATTTTGACAATTACAAGTCAGGTACTTGTTAATTTCTTAGGAGAATGTAAAGTAGATTAAAGTTTTATAACGTTTATGAGACTTGTTTATTGTTGGTTGTTATTGTGCTTAATGCTTTTCTGAGTTGTTTTAAATCACGTTGATTTTAAGTATTTTAGAATTATGATTAGTTCATGATCGTATCTGATTTAATTAATTGTGTGAGATTTAGAATAAAATTAGCCGTGCTATTTTATTCAACCCAACAATGAATGATTATTTTGGATATATTTATGTCTGTGATCACCTAATCTTTAGTAAAAGAAGATACTTTGACCCAAGATTGTCTTTAATAGTTATTTCCGTTATTTTTGAATTGTTCTCTTTAATTTTTGAACTTGTCAATATAAAATCCCCCATTTGTCATTTTAATTTTACTTCAATTAGGATAGAAAAAAGTTTGATTATCAGTCTCTGTGGAATCAACCTGAACTTGTCATTATTACGGTAGTGATTAATTCAGTATTATAATTTTTGTGTTTACGACACGCATCAAATATCCAATTTTTCTTGGAAGCCTAGGTGGCCCATTACTAGTTTTATGAAGTATTATTATTATTATTACTACTACTACTATATAATTAGTTTTGATGTGATGACTTCTATTTATATTTTTAAATAGAAGGGTATGGGAATACACTAAAAAAAATACGTACATTATAGATATCTAGTGTGAAAAGGTGTGGCTAGGGTTTTAATGGGTAGGGTTTTACATTCTTCATTGATCAGAGGACATTGTTGTGTTCATCATGTTTCTATATGTTTGCACTGCTTTTGGAGGTCTATAAATTGATTTACAACTTTTAATCTATGTATTGATCTTAGGGCTTGAAGCATGCTAGTAAATTGATTTGAATTATTGTCAATTTTTTTTTTTAATTCTGCAATCGGAATTGTACCCAATAATATACATGGATTAATGCATTATAAAATACTGTTATTGATTTTGTGATACCCAATTATTTTTGGTTTCATTAAACCTATGTATTCAATTTTGTAAACCCGATTGTTGTTTTTGATAAAATTTAATTTCTTTTGATTGACCAAATGAATTTTGTTTTGCTCACTTATTACATCAAGATATTAAATCTGGACTGTTCAAATTTTTTCTTTTTCTTTTTTTCTTATAATCTTATATTGTTTGATTTTGAGACTTGGGTACTGTTAAAAGGAGTATTTTAGGATTGATTGGAGAACTTTTTGATTTGGTTTTGGGTCTTTAAATTGTGGAATTTGAGTTTAAAAACTAAGTTTTGGCATAATTGAGTTTTGTGTTTGAATATCATGTTTTGATTGAAAAATGATTGCATTGTTGTTTGGGGTTTGTTTCCCGCACCAAAACATAACTTTTGGTCTTGCTATGCCAGTGAAAGGACATTAGATTCTGTCATTTTTCCTTGAAAGAACACACAGATTTCCGTGCATAAGTGTTCCTTTCGACTTCGATTTTTCAGTAGAAAACTGAAATTGATCCTATGGATCAATTGCTGGCTGCAAAGCAATTCCAATGATGCCGGAATCGCAAAAAATGGAGGTCAAAATCTCGAGTTTCAATTAGATTAGGACATTAGGTCTCATGACCCAGTAACAGAAACCCAGGTTGACTTGTGACCCAACTTGATCTTGAATAAGCTCCCAAACAGGTTGTTTCATATAGGTTGACCCATAACTTGTTAACCAGCCCCTTTGACCTGTTGACTTGGCATAGATATGGGCCAGATCTGAATCAGTTTTTGGACCAGTCATGGACCGGGTTTGCAAACGTTTATAGAGACTGGATTGGGTTTGGACCATTTTTTGGACTGCATTTTGGTCCGCATTTTTGAAAGGAGCATTTTTTTGACTGCATTGGGTCAAACGGGCTCACCCACAATCCTATTGACCACTGTTGACCAGCATTGATTGTTGACTTTTGACCGTCGACTTAAAAAAAGAAAAAAATTTATATATTTATTCATTTTATTTTTTTCATTAAATAAAATGATATTCTATTTCTTTGTTTTAAATGTCCGTGGTCAAATTTGTTGTTTTTAGGTTATTTTTCCCATAAAGAGGCTTGGTGCCTAGTTGGCATAGTTGTGTGGAGTTTTAAGTACTCATCTATTGTAAGACTTAATTTGTCCATATCATGGGAGCCAATGTAACTAATGTTGGGAGCCAATGTAACTAATGTTGACATAGTAAATAAAATTTTAGTTAATCACCTATCGTGGATCTTAAAATATCTAGTTTATGAGCGTCAACATAAAATTGGGATAGTGGATAGAATGTCTAAGTTTTTACCTATCATAAGACTTAGCTTTGCCTATTCCATGAGTTTGCCAACGTAATTGTTTTATCTTTCCCACTTGTGTACTAGGATCCATATGGGTAATTAGGCTATCCTATCGATGGTTTAATTGCTTAGTAGAATGCTTACGATGGCAATGGAGGTTAATTAAATACCATGAATCACAAGTTCTGAGTTACTCTATCAGTGACTTAGATCAATTCATTTGATTGTGGTACTTTGGTTGACTGCTCCAAGGACCTAAAATATGTTATGTGAATGGCAATAAATTGAAATGAGTTGGAAGTTTAAAATTTGCATTATCTATTTGATCTTTGCACTCATGTATTTTGGGTTTCCGCAGCTGGTAGCACCATTGGTTTTTTGCCAATTATTGCCATGATAAAATTAGATGGACTAATTTTCATAAATGGAAGAAAAGTCAATACATTAATATGGCCTCCATGAAACTGAATACAACCTTGGCAATAGATTCTCTAGTTGTACCAACAAGTTCAAACAAGGACAATGAAAATTAACTTTATGAGGAATAGAAACACTCAAACAAATGTTGCATGATAAAGACAAAGAGTGACATGGATAACTCAATTTCTGCCAGCATCCCAAAGGTGGAGAGTACAAATAAATTCCTTAAGGAAATTGGGAAGATATGCCATTGAGACGATCGCAAACAGCTCAAAAGTTTCCTATACCTAATGACTATGAGATATATCTTCAAAAGAACGATTTTCACATAAGTAATTAGACAAATCTAGTCACTTATTAAAAAGCTATAAGAAGTTCTCACTTAGAATTCGGATGGATACGATGGAAGATGAGATGAAGTCAATGGCTTTGAATGGAGTATCAAGGCTAATGGAGTTACCAAGAGGATACAGAGAAATTAATGCAATTGTGTTTATAAGACCAAAAGGGTCATGATGATTGCATTGAGAGGTACGATGCAAGATTGGTTGCAAAAAGGTATAGCCAGAAGAAGGGAGTTATAATGAAACATACTCTCCAATTTCCACAAAGGATTCTTTTTAACTATTATGGCTATAGTGGCTCATTTTGACCTAGAGTTGCACCAAATGCATGTGAATACTGCATTTTTTAATGGAGAACTATATGAAGACGTATACATGGCTCAATTGGATGGGTTTCATATTGTGGGTAATGAGAATATGGTGTATAAGCTTAAGAAATCCATTTATCAAATTAAGCAAGCTTGTAGGCAATGATATCTAAAGTTTGATGAAGTCATCATAAAAAATGGCTTAAAAAAGAATCGTGTTTATTGATGTATTTATAAGGTCAATGGCTTCAAAAAATGACCAATGACATTTACCTATTATATGAGACAAACAAATACTTTTATTATGGGCATAAATATTTTTCGAGATAGGACTAATTTTATTTTGTAGTTGTCTCAAAGAGTTTACATTGATAGGATTTTGAAAAGAGTTGATATGTACACTTGTTCTCCTGAAAGTGTACCAGTCACAAAAGTTGACCAACTTCCAAAGGATCAATACCCAAGAATGAGAAAGATAGAAGAAAAATTAGGGAAGTCAACTTTTCTTATGCAATTGGAAGCTTGATGTACGATCAAGTTTGCATATAGCTTCATATTGCATTCTCTGTAGGCATGGTTGGTAGATATATAAGTAATCCTTATCCGATACATTACCAAGTAGCCAAGAAGGGGTTTAGGTACTTTCAGGGTATTAAGGACCACATGTTGACCTATCGGCATAGTAGTTCATGGATGTAATATATTATTCTGATACTAACTACAAAGGCTATGTGGATGACAAGAAGTCCACCACTGGTTATTTTTTATCATGGCAAAAGGAGTTGTGTCTTGGCAGAGTGCCAAGCAATTTGTAATAGCATCCTCAACTATAGAGGTAGAATATGTGACATGTTTGAAGATGATTTGTCATGCAGTTTGAATGCAGAATTTTATTGGTGACTTAGGAGTTTTTGATTCCTTTGATAGACCTATCAGGATGTATTCTGATAATTTAGAAGCAATGTCTCTCTCCAACAATCTAAAATGATTGCAAGTCTTGTATGAGATTATGAAGCAGTTGAGACTGTAATGGGTCAATGGGAGTTTATGTAATCTCCAATAACATCTATGTAGTGTTTTGTTTTGTTTGGCATTGAGTATTGCCATGTTGTGCAATAGATATGAATATATATGGATCATTATTTTATATATGAGATTTTATTATACATATTGTGGCTCTTTATCTTTACAAGCATGTTATGAGACTTTTATCTATGTATGTGTATGATTATTCTAAGTGAATTCCTAATGACAAGTTTGAGTATGTTCTTCTATCCTTTCGATATGCAATGTGCTTAAATGAAATTACATCGTGTGATGAGGAATTGCACATGGTAATGTAAATCTCTACTACTTAGACTGAATGTATAGCATGCGATTTGCTCAAGTGAAATGGAATCTAGTTTTGGGAGATTTCCTAAGAGAATCTCTACTAACTAGTCAGGTATATTGATGTTCCCTATTGGTATGCAATATGCTTAGATGAAGTGGTATATCGTTTTAGGAAATTCTGTAGTAAGTGAGTTGGTTGTTGTATTTTATGATTATGAAGCAAAAATGGGAAAATGTTAAAAATTTAAAATATGTAGGCTGTCCATACTTATGAGTCAATTAGTTAGAGGGCTTATTTGTGTCAGAAATATGACTGATTTTTTATTACTGATATTTTACAATGAAGTTCTCGAGCACACTTTCTCTTTATTATTTCAGTAGGCCAATTAGACTGAAGGACCTAATATTTCCTAGAAGTCCGGTTGGCCCATTCCTAAATTTATAAAGCATTATTATTTTCTTACTCTATTATTATTTTTGATGTGTGTGTGTAGAAAATAGTTGGGTCAGTGGCTCATGACTTATATTTATATTTCTAAATAGAAAGGTATGGGAGTGCACTAAAAAGGAGTATGTACATTACATATAGCTAGTGTGAAAACGCGTGGCTAAGACCAGTAGGATTTTACGTTCTTATCGGGTACATGAGATTGTTTTGTTTATTGTGGTTCTACTTGTTTGCACCAATGGCTTCTAGATCATCTGCTTTTAAAGGTATATAAATTGATTTACAACTTTTTAATCTAGGTATTAATTTTAGGGCTCAAAGCATGCTAGTAAATTGATTTGATCTATTGTGAAGAAGCATGTTTTGCATTATATTTAATTATGCAGCAAACATTAAATTTAAATTAATTCATTGAAGTTAAATGGGACATGCAAGTTGTAGCAAACTCTGAGATGTGCAAAATTCTAATTTTTGGTTAGGAGGGGACTTTTTTCTTCACTTGGATTGGGTAAGGGCATCCATGCAAAAAAACTCTCATTTTGTAAGATTAACTTGGGCCTAAAAAAACTAAAGAAAGATTTGGTTCTTTATTTTTTGGGGGTCATCTTAAAAGATTACAAATCTCTCACCACTATAAGAACCAACATGGTTCGTCTTATTGCATAATGTTCATAAAACTACCTATAGAAAGAAGCTAAAAAGACAACATATTATTGTATACTTTTATTGAGAATTCTCATCCCCAAAGAACAGAACCAAAATGGTTCCTCAACAGGACGCGAAACAAAATAAACAGAAATCACATGTTATAGACTTGCCTCTGCACAAATTCAGAATTTTCTCCTGTATCCTTTGCAAGGGCTCTAAACAGCAATCACATGTTATAGACTTGCCTCTCCAAGGTTTATTCAATCATATCTAAAGATGAACCCTGTAAAATGTCATTGATGTACATGAAAAGTACTAAAGTCTAAACCATCAATTTTCAAAACTTAGCCTACATGACCTCCGTATTTAATGGAACAAAAATTTGACCCTTTACAGCAAAGTACTAAACAATAGCCAGCTATATATGCATAATGTTATACATGTTACAATTAATATGCAAAAACTCTTATTTTACATTTATATGAAAATATAATACATACACCAAACGTCTCAAAGACGGCCGGGCGGTTTGTTTGTTTGCAATTTTATTTTATTTTTTTGCAAACTCTAGTACAATGGCCCATCATGTCATAATTAAAACTCAAAAATAATATTCTTATTCTGTCCTAAATGATTATAATAATTACAAGTTGCATATCTTATGACTACAACGAAATAAAGAGGGTAATTAAACTTAAATATTGATCTGCCTAATTTTTATTGATCACATCATGATATATATGACTAGGCAAAATAATATTCAAAGTCAAAGCATCCACCCAGGAATGAATCCATTAAGATGCTGATGTGGAGCTCCAACATCTGCCTGATCATCTGACCCTTCGGGATTGTATCTGGAAAAAGCAAAATACAAATATAGTAAGAAAGGAATAGAGAAAGATTTCATGGAGTAATTGATGAGTAGTATTTCCGGTTTCTGAATAAGGGGTTTGAAAGGTACCCAATTTGCAAAGTCGAACTGGATCCCAAAGAATTCAAAAATCCTTCTGATTGGGGAGGAAGGCCACGGGTGTATGAAATGTCCGGTCCTCCAGCTTCCCATGCCATTCTATTTGGAATTTCAGCACTATTTTCTTCTAACTGATATAAATATAGATATATATAGATATAAATATATTTTGAACAATGCTAAAAATACCACCTATCTACCAACAAATGTAAAAATCTACACACGTTATTATTTTTATATTTAATTACACTTATTTTTTTAAAAATTATTTATCAATATCCGATTATAATAATATGTTGAACAATAAAATAATTACACATATATAAATGATAAATTTATTGGTAAGCTAAATGCACGTTACTCTTATATTTTATAGCTGCAAGAATGTAAAAGTAACTGACAAGTTATTCAGTTATCTATCATATAACTCATTTAAGAGATTTGTAAAACTACTAATGTATGTATATATGTATGTATGTATGCAGATTTGCTAAGCCAAATTATTGAGCTTCATAAACTCTTCAACGAAAATATTTTTATTTTTTATTTTTTTCTTAAATTTTATTTAGTTATTTATTTTTGTTTTGTTTTGGATTTTATAATATTTGAAACTATTTGATTAAAAAAAAAAAATGTTATACAAAACGTACCAATCGGGTACATTATGGTATTTTTGTTATATTTTTTTTATTGTTTTTTGGTTTTTTATACATTTAAATTTTTTTTAGTATTTAGAAGTATTTTATAAATAAAAAAAAAAACTAAAAAATCACATGTTGGGCTCCTTAAATTTCTTAATAAATATGTTTTACAGCAAAATCATGTATGTGTCTATGTATATACATATATATATATAAATGAACACCAGATGATAATCAAAATAGTCATTTAAAAGTTATTTCGCATATAGTGGTAATAATTAATAAGGCTTGAATATTTTGGAATTTGAATTCTACCAGAGCATATAATGCATCTTAACATCAATGTGTTAAAGAGAGTTTATGATCCAGTTCACTTTCTTTGTTAAAATGTTGAGGCAATCTAATTATATATTAGAATTATGATCAAGTTTTACTAAAGAGCACGTGATCTAATAGAATAAGGTTTGCAACCAAAACTTATAAATAGCCTGAATTACAGAATATCTTAAAGACTTAATGTGATACACTTGAATCTTGAAAGCTTAATGTGGCATAAAATGTAAATTTGAGACTTAATGTGATACATTTGAAACTTGAAAATCTAATGTTCAAGTTTAGCAACCTACAAGGTAATAAAGTGCATTTATTCCTATGTTTTAACTTCATTTTGAGATTTTTGCACACATTTCAACAATAGATGACATCTCTTCTTTGCTTGAAAGAATGTTTACTGAAATTATAGTATTTGAATTTGTATTATAATAAAAGCATTCTTATAGTTAATTATCGATTTTAGAAAATCACTTATGTTGTGATT
The DNA here is from genome assembly GCA_003254975.1 of Ochetophila trinervis. Classification (NCBI taxonomy): domain Eukaryota; kingdom Viridiplantae; phylum Streptophyta; class Magnoliopsida; order Rosales; family Rhamnaceae; genus Ochetophila; species Ochetophila trinervis. Next base: position 64,908 of record QANX01008105.1, on the reverse strand, counting down.
CTGAAAGCACCTATTTGATTCCTTTGAAACCACTATCTTAGGGACTGAAGCTATTCTTTCACAGTTATTTCCAAATGGGGATGTTACTCGTAGGCTTGATTCATTATTTTTTTAAATAATAGATTAGCATTTTATAACATTGACAACTCTATCAAATAAAAATTCATCAATTAATCTATAATCTAATCAAATAACACAACTTATAAATTATATATATAAAAAATTCAAATAAAAGTTTCTCCATACGGTTTTATGCACCTTGTCAAATTCTCTTCTAAAATATTTTTCTTGAACTCTCATTGATCTTCTAAATGAGTACTTTTTTAAAATTGTGATCAAAATATTACTGTTATTCTATAATTAATTTTGAGAAAATATCACAAACAACACATTGATACATTTCTCGTATTTGAAGCATACTAACTATAGCTATCATCAAAAATCTCAAAATGAAGCACCAAACAACTAGGTGGAGTTTACAAAAATTACCTTCCTTCTTAAAGCTTTGTTAGCTTCAACTAGCATTTGTTCCTGCAAATCAAATGGAGTCCAAAAGAAAGCATGAAATATTGCACCGGATATTTAAACACAAACACATGATACACCATATGCATACCTTGTTTTGAAGATCAGCAAGTTGGTCCAGCATAAATTGTGTCTGAAAAGCATTAAGCAAAACCGATTAGGAAGGAGGATATAATCTCTTCAAGCGGATTAGATGAACTGATTGGAAGACAAACATATACAATCATTCCATCACTTAAATTACCACTTTTCTTAAAAGCTTAAACAATTAGGAAAAGTTCACTTCAGAATTTCTAACACCATATGAAATTAGCAAACATCTAACTCTCACCCTCTATGATGGATTATAGAGGCTCGCATATCTTTTGTGAAGAGTTTCACCAAATGATGACCAAGCTTAAGCTATTGGTCGGCATGAATTTATGTTTTTTGTAACAAAATCTAGTATAAGTAAACATCTAACTCTCAACCTCTATGATGGATTACAGAGGCATATCTTCGATATACTTGTAAAGAAAAATAATGTCAAAATAAAAAAGATTCTTTAGTGTTAGTGCTTATGGTTAAGCCTCGAGAGAGAGTAGTTGAATCGGCCTCATATATACTATAATCCAAAATAGGCATAATTTATGGCCAATGTGCTACTTTAGCTTTGAACTTTGTATGCCCCTAAACCGAGGTCTACGTATATCTTTAGATCCCAATTTAGCCTGTAAAACCCTTTTTTTTTTTTTTCACAATCCAACACTATTATATTGGTAGACCAAGGACTTTTAAGATCTTTCATTTGAATTACTAGCAACTATTTTCTAATTTTTAAAATATTAGGAAGTGGAAATAATATATATATATATATATATATATTATTTTAACATATATCTTGAAGATTAGTTGATTAATTTATAAAATCTTCAACTTGTCTAAAAGAGTTTCACCAAAAGAATGAATGTTTAGAAGAGTGAAAAAGCTGTTAAATTTACTGAAAGAGAATATACATAAATTTAGTGTAATAATATATATATATATATATATATATATATAGGTTGATTGTACATTAGTACATTATACTTTGGCTAGATTGCATATTAGAACCTCAAATTTAAATTTTTATATAGGCTTTCAATTTACAATTTGTTTCATATTTGTTCAATTTCCAAATTGATTTCAGATTGACTAATATAAAGTTTAAAAATTGAGAAAATTGCCTTAGCTTTCTCAAACAAACAAGATGAGAAAAGAAATTTATTAATAAGAAAACTAAACAATTTTTATTTTTTTAACTTTTAAACTTTATATTAGTCAATTTGAAAATTAGACTAATGTGGAGCAAAATGTAAATTGAGGATCTAAGGAAGAACATTTTAAATTCTAGAATCCAATTTGTATGCCCAAAGTACAAGGTACCAATATATACAATTAATGTCCCAGATTTATACATACATATATATATATATATATATATATATACATTTATAGGTTACCAATATATATATATACGAATTAGACTATAATGAAACCTCAAAACGTTTCCTGGCTAATAACCTATTTTTTAAATAACATTTTTATTTATAGTAAGTAATATTTATCTATAATGAATAATATTATATTTAACGAGTTATATTACATTTATCTATAATGAATAATATTATATTTAACGAGTAATATTATCTATAATGAGCAACAATTAAACCTATAATGAGTAAGATTTTAGTTTTTCCAAATAAACAGGTTTCACTACGGAAATTCCCTCTATATACACACACATATATCATGCGTTATTGAATAGTATAATGTACCTTAGTTGATCTGATATGCTTCAAGGATGTCTCCAATTGATGTTCCAGCTGCTCAAGCTCCTTTGTACTTAAAGGCCCCAGATCTTCCCCAAGAAGGTTTCTGCATTAATTTATTTATGTCATTGAAGTAAACTTCTGCATGTATGAAAACTTTGAAAAATAATTATATATACCTCTGAGATAGTTGCAGGACCTCAACTCCTGCTTTTAGCTTCAAGTATTCCTGATAGCTGCTCTGCTCACCCCAAATTTATAACCAATTTATTATTGAACAACCAATTAACAAAATTAAGCTCTCGAATTTGTGTTGGAATTTGTTTATATGCAAAGTAATAACTAAGAAAATTAATATATATGTTAGTGCATGGACCTGATTATCATTGATAGGTCGGCTGGACTCCAGTGCTCCATAACTGCATCTCTGGTACTTTTCCAGTGTTTTCACCATACTATCATACAACAGCATTATTTAATTTGTTATGCATAGACAATCATCAGAATTGCATCGCGTGCATAATTCGCAAATATATGTAATAGATAGAATAAATTAGCTTCGACTCTTAGTGGCAAAGCTGTTGCTAATAAAAAAATATTAGTAATAATCCTCATGCATTTAAAAAGAATTGATGAAGATATCGGCGCCATAGAATATATATAAATATATATTATAAATCAATTAATTTGAATACAAGGATTTTTAAATATACAATTAAAGAGATAAGATATAATTTATCAAATACTCCAAAAAGAAAAGTTATTATTTTTCATATATATAAGATGCAATATTGCATTTATATCAAATTATAAATACTTTTTTTTTTCTAAAAGCTGAAATTGATAGAATGCGAGCCGATAATAAATTATTTATTTTAGCATATCCTATCTATTTATATCACTTTTTATAAAATCTTAATCTTCTAGGACAGCCTGTAAGGATTTATGTGTGCTACTTTATGAGCTAACGAAAGCCATGTAATATACTACTTTTTTGGACCGGAAACTTTGAATTCCATAGTTAAACAAGAGAGAGGACTCAATACTACGTGAAATTGAAAGTAATATTTAAAATTTAATTGTAACCGGGATTGAACCTAGAATTTAGTTCTGGTATCTTGTAAAACTACCATTTTGTTTAGAAGCTCAAACGAAGACGGACTAATAATGGTTTATATACTTTTAACACTACGTACGTTCTATATATCCAGGAATAGATATATGCATATACATAAAAAAATAAAAAATAAATTATATCATATATTCACTCTAAAAATTAACTTAACATTTTCCAAAGTACAATCAAGAGATTCATACCATATGTTAAGGCAGAAAAACATAAAATAATAAAGAACAAAAACTAAAAAAATCAAAAAATTAAAATAAAACAAAACAAAAAATGATGTTGCTGCAAGTGTATATAAGAAGTGTAGAAGCTATAGCTTATAAAGAGTTGCTGATGCTAAGTCAGATTGATGTTAGTTAATTAATTAATTAGTAGGTGTTCAACTATTAGACTTGTTAGATTAGTTACATTCTTGCAAATGTATAAGACTCTTAATAAAAATCCCCTAAAAGTTTTTCATATACCAGAATTGAAACAAATACACGCACAATGAAGATTATAACTTATTTCATTTTCCTAGCTATGATCAATTTACTATATACATGTATGATATACTAGTCAATTTCTTTGAAACTTTTAATCTTTATTATGACGGTATTTTAGGGAACAATACAAGTGACAAAAAATCTACAAATGATGAATTACAAAACTATAGGTTGAAACTAATTTGAATTAAAACAAATGAAAGTGTACTGAGTAGAAATTAAGGTGAATTACAAAAATAATATATATATATATATACAAAATTCATATTAATTCCACTATCAATAAAATGAAATATTACATAATAGAATACAAAAAAGTACTAGTTGTTTTCACCAAGAAACTTTCAAGAGTAATTATTTCAATTTTCTTTAGTTTCAACAGTAAACTTATTTGAACTGAAACTATTTATTTTTATTTATGACTTTAAAAGTTTTACATTCTAAGCTAAGATGTGCAAATGAAATATCATACTTGATGGCCTCTTAGAATGATCCATTCGTCTTTAAGCACAAAAAAATTGAACAGAACAATAATATATATATATATATATATATATTTTAAAAGTCTAACAAGAAGACAAGATAAATAATTAGGATAAAATATTTATTCAAAGAACTCAAAAATGTGAACAAAGATTTTATAAAGGATTCATAACATTCAAGTCCACGTACAATGAAATTATCAAGGAAAACAAAATCCACGTACAATGAAAAAATATTAACAATATAAATTGGTAATTTAAACTTTTATTAATAAAGAGGAAGAGAAAGCAGAATAGTTAGCAATAAATTATGTAATAGCTCAACCAATAATACTGTTTTTAAATTTCTACCGACAAAGTAATACTGTTTTTAAATAAATTTTTTTGAAAAATATATCAAAAAATATATATATTTCTATCAAGAAAATTTCTTGATTAAAAATTTTGAACTGGTTTTTTCTAATGGTTCCGGAAGAGAAAACTATTGCAGCTTTAGAAATAAAAGAAGCAGCCTTTCCTTCCCCCTCTCTCTCTCTCCAAAACCAATTATTTATTCCAGCTTGCAGCGATATATGTACATCATCCCATCCCATCATATCTCTCTGCCCTCGAATCATAACAGTAAACCAGTAGCACTCTCTTAATTAATTGCCATCTTCTTTTTCTTTTTTTCCTTTATTATTAAATTTAAAAAAAAATAATTCAAATAATTCTCAATCTTGGATCAAAAAAACAGATTTTCTATTAGAAAAATGGATGAGATCAAAGATTCAGTACCTAGATAATAATTTAATACATATGTTTCAGAACCCTAGCTAGCTAAGACACATGAGAGATTTTTACTCTACATATATATATAACTAAAATTAGAGATAATTAGTTAATTAGTTATATGATAAGCTTTATATAGAGATTCAAACCAAGATGGGATAGAAGAAGATATTTTTGCCTCATAAAAAAGAAAAAGAAAAAAATATATAAAACCAAGAAAACCATATATATAAACTCTGGATTTCACAAAAAAGCACAGATCTTGAACAGACAATTCAAAAGAACTTGGATTTACCAAAAACAAAACAAAAATTTCAAAAGCACTTGGAAATAAAAAAAAAAAAAAGTAGGAAGACCAAAGTGGATATATAAGTTTTGTAAATATATAAATATATACCTAGAGCCGCTGCAGAACTCATAGAGCTTGCCACGGTTAGAGAAAATGATAAGGCCAACTTCCGCATCACAGAGAACTGAGAGCTCATAAGCTTTCTTAAGCAACCCATTTCTTCTCTTTGCAAATGTCACTTGCCTGTTAATTTTGTTCTCTATCCTCTTTAGTTCCACTCTCCCTCTTCCCATTTCTCACTCTAAAGCACACACACAGAGACTATCTCTCTCTCTCTTTCTCTCTAGGTTTCTTTCTTGTCTTGGTTAAGAAGTGAACAGCAAAATCTTTTTGAAAGGACTAAATCGGTTAGGATACCAAAAGAGGGCTAAAAAGATAAACAAAAAAAAAAGTAGAAAATATATTGAAAGCCCTGAGAAAAAGGTTTTGTATTTATGTTTGGTTTTATCTTCTTTACATATATTCTTGTGTATCTATAACTATATGTATATATTTTTTTGGTAAACATCTATAAATATAAACAAAGGTTGTTGCTCAGTATTTCACTTTAAAGCTCAGGATTTTCACTGTATCATTTCAACCGGACAAAATTCTATCTCTCTCTCTCTCTGTAATTTAATTATTTTATTTTTCTTTTTGTTTTAATTACTATATATACATGATATTTGAAATATATCTGGATCTGGGTTACCTGCAAATATCCAGTGGATGTCAAACAACTACCTTAAAAAAAGTGACACAATTTTGGATGTAAAAACGTGTCCACTTCTCGAGAAGGGGATTACTTTTAAGTCTGATATACATTTAATCTCCTTTCTTTCACTGTAATGAGTACTGACCGTATCTTAATTATCAAATAAAAGTTGACTATATTTTCGGGTTTTCTAGTTTTCCCTCAATTTCAATTGATTGCTATCCATTTTCATTCTGGTTTCAGTTTAGGCTTCATTTTCAACATTTTTCAAATAAGATATTCAATTTTATTTTTTCTTTCAATATGGACACAATAACAAAAATGCTAAGAGAAAATGCAAAAATAGTGTCGCAAAATATAAATGTTGACACAGATTTTTGTGTCGCTGAATCTGAAAAATATTAGAACCACAAATAAAATGCCACGAATTTGTGCATAACACGACACACCTTTGTTGAACAAGCAGCAATGCAAAACGGTGTTACCGTTTTGCATTCTAAATTGGTAACGAAGTGCGTCGCTAATATCCATTAGCAACGTACTTCATCGCTACTTTCTATTCAGTGACGTAGTACATTGCTTATTCCTATTTAGCGATGAAACTCGTCACTGATGGTATTATTGTTATAAACTCAATTAACTGTTTGTGACGATTGTCGTCGCTAAATTTCATTGTTTGCGTTGCTGTAATTAATTTAAAAAAATTAATCATATTTAATTTTAAAAAATTAATCATATTTAATTAATTGAGTTTACCAAGATTAATTTAACTTATTTATCTTTTAAAATTAATAAAAATAATTTTTTTTTAAATTTAATTTACTTTTATAAATTAGAAGGGCTAAACTGATAATAAATAATTTATTACAAATTTTTAATTTATTAAATTAGAATCAATTACTAGTTAGATTTATTTTGCAAATTAATTAATCGTTCATAAGACAAAAATGCAAATGTATATAAATAATACTTCCAACAAAGTCACATACAATTAAATACGATATTGTTTTTCAATAATTATTTTAATTTAAAATGGAATATGCTATCTTACTTTGGAGTTACAACATGAAGCAAAGCAGTTATCCATTGTGCTCTAAAGTGTTTTATGTACTCTTAGGTCGATCTAGAAAGGGCATCTAAGGGAGTTTATGTCCACTTATAGAGGAGAGAATAAGGAAGATTGAGTAAGGCAAGAGCCATGGAGATGAGATTCAGGTAGAGACTGAGACTGAGGAAATCAACAAGTTATCCATGTTGTACATGGAGGATTCACCAATGGTGGCTTAAGAAAGACATATCATGAAGGTTGAAGTCGCATTTGTCTAGATAGTAGATAGAAAAGTACCCAAACCATCTTAGAATTTCGAGATAATATTTACAGATGTGAACGTGAAGGGGTTGCACTTGCCTTCTGATGATGCGCTAGTGGTGAAGGTATTGATTTCAAACAACATGGTGAAAAGGGTGATGATATATAGCATAAGCTCAGTTGACATTATATTCTTGTTGACTTTTCAAAAGGTGTAATAGGATGAGAAGAAAATTGAAAAGGCAACAATGAACTTGGTGGGATTTAGCAGATAAGCAAGCTCCATTGTTGCAAAATGGTAATACCAATAGAGACCCATGGTGTCATGGTATTCTCAACAATATAGTTGTTGATGTGGATTCAGCCTATAATGTCATACTCGAGAGACCATGGCTTTATGAAATGAAGGGCATTCTATCTAATTATCACTAGATAGCGAAGTTTCCATTAGATGGACGTCTAGAAATACTGAGGAACGACTAGGTGCAAACACGTACTTTCTATGTATTAGCAATGAGGGGAAACTTTATGGTGATAAATAACAATCTCAGAACCTCGAGACTTTTGCAATAAAGATAAGCAATGAGAAGCGAGAAAGGGAAGTAACATTGGACACAAGGTTTTATCAGATTGTTAGGATCGGTGCGAAACTAATACTTGAAATGGCCAAGCTTATTAGTTTCTTGACAAAAATCGTCACTGTTGTAGCTGGGATATGTCAAATGTGCCACAAATTGATCCAGAGGTAATCACCCATAAGTTGAGTGAAATCCGAGCTATAAGCATATGAAGCATAAAAGAAGAAGATTCACCCTGGAAGGAATTAGGTCATCAATTTGGAGGTCGAAAGGTTGGAGGAGAATGACCTTGTTTAAGAAGTTTAGTCATGATTGGTTGGCCAACCTAGTGGTGGTGAAGAAGAAAAATAGAATGTGTAATGAATTCATGGATCTAAACAAGGTATGCTTTAAGGATAGTTTCCATTTACTTATGATTGATATTCTTGGGGATAGTATTGCGGGGAATGAGATAATGATATTTCTTAATGCCTTCTCAAATGATCGAGACAGAACTTCTTTCATGACTGAGAGAGGAACTTATTGCAACAACTCGTTTATAGAATGTTTAAAACACAAACTGGAAAAACCATGAAGGTTTATAATGGCGATATTCTAGTAGTCTTTTTGAGCTTAAAATTGCCTTGACCATTTCAAAGAGATGTTCAATGTGTTGAAGAAGTATAGAATGAGACTTCAATTGACAAAATGAAAATTCAGTGTCTCATCATGTGATGAGATACAATTTATATATATATATTTATGAATCTCAATACCTGATTTGAGCATGTTTTATTCACTTAAAATGGATGAATTTGTGTTTTTCTATGTTTTAGGTGGATTTGAGCTTATAAAGAGGCAAAATGAAAAAATAGGGGGCAAAATCATAAATAAGTGGAAACTAGTAGCAAGAACCAGGCCTTATGCCAGGCACCTGGCCAGGTACTTGGTGTGCGGGCTTAAGAGGCAAATTAATGAGTAAAAAAATAAGAAGCCTAGGCGCAATACCAGGCATTTGGGTAGGTGCAAATCCCCAGCACTTATGCACATTTTTATTAGTTTTAACCTTAGCTTTTAGTATAAATAGGTTTTCTCATTGATGTAAAGAGGGGAGCCAACTTTTGAACGATTTTTAGCATTAAAATTGGGTTTCTCTCTCAAGTATGTGCTTCTAAACTTCTCTTCTTTGGTAGAATAATTATAAACTAGTTATGCAATCGTGAGACTTAAGATTGTTTGAATCAAATTTAATCATGCAATTTATGTTCCTTTGTGTTTATTGTTTATATTTTCATTTTCTCATAATTATAATTTGGTACTTTTATTTTTATGTGAGATTAGATTACTTCTAAATTGCATTCTCAATCGTATTGGGTTTCTAATTATTAGTAGAAGATAGATTTTAATGGTTATGATCCTAGTTTCTGTTAATTGTCTATGAAAAAACATAAAACATATAAAACTTTGAACTATTTGTAGAGTTTGTCTTTATTTGACTTTTCTCTTGCTCTTGATTATTTTATGAGATAATTTCAGGTCATGTTGATTCTAGACTTAATTTCAAAATTTACAACTAATTCATGATTGTATCTGGATTAGTTTACTTTTGACAAATATAGAATAACTAGGCCTTGCCAATTATTTATGCCAAACTGAATGAAAGAGTTAAAAAAATTTGCGTCTATGATCAATTGTCTACTATTTTTATGAATTAAAAATTTAGCGCTACCACCCTTCCATTATGTTTCATAACATCCTTCTTATTTTGGAGTGAACACATGTCTATCAATGCTTTTATCTAATTCGGATAGGCTTTTATTCCTTGTTGGGTCACGAGATGACCGAGAAACATTCTTGTAGAGACTCTAAATATTCATTGGGTTGGATTTAATGGCATAATGTACTTTCCTAAGACATCAAAGGTTTGTCTCAGGTGATCAAGATGTTCTTCGACCAGTAGTGACTTGACTGGCATGTCATCAATGTAGACTTTCCTCGTCTTTTTTATATGTTCAACAACTGCTTATAAGTAGCACTTGCATTTCTTCGGCCCATAGTAATTTTTTAATGATAAATGCCTTTGTAATCATGAATGACATTTTTTCCTAGTCATATTAGTGCACTCGAATCTAGTTGTAGCTTGAGAATGCATTGAGAAAGCTCATCATTTGATGAACAATTGTCACATAAACTAGCTTATTTATCATCTAGAACGGGAAGCTATTCTTTGGATCCAAACCTAAGGCTTTTTTTTTTCTTTACTACCACAATATTAGCTATCCTTTGGGCAAGCTTAATTTATTATCTAGTTTTTTTCAGGTATAAACTTATTTCTTTTTTGTTTCACATGTTTGTGGTATGGGTCCATGTTTTAGTTTTGAGTAATGATCTTCAGGTCTAATCCTGCCATGTTTATCATGTCCCACGTAAAGCAATGGCGACATTCTTTAACAAAATAATCAAATTAGCTTTCATCTTGGGAGTTAGATTCATGCCTATCCAAACAATTTGGTCAGGATTGGCCTCATTTAGGATTACTTATTCAATAAAATTTAGCAAATTTATCGCTCATGCTTATAGCTAGGTTCCAAGAGTTCTGTAATTGCTATTTATATTTGTAAGTTTTGCCTTTCATTGTTGTGACAAAGGATAGACTAAACATAAAATTGATCGCTGTGGAGTTTTTTGATTCATTGTCTGATCAGGAATTTTATCATCTAATGATATGTTGAAGGAACTACTTTCATTTCATGCAACCATTGCCTTAATCTTGTAGGCTGATTCTTCTTCACAGGCATAGTCACCTCAGTGACTCAGCTTATCTCAACCAGGTTCATGGTTCTGACTTTTTATCCTAACCCATAGTCTATAAAGTGGTTATTAAGATTACATCTACCAAGCTGTCGTTATCAACAAAGAGAAGACTCTTTTGACCAGCTTACTCACCATTTCAAGCTAAACTACTAGGGCGTCATCATGTGGCATGTGCAATCTTTTTTTGCATCCTTGTAGGCAAATATGATGCTTGGTGTAGCTTTTTGGTCTGGGTGTCCTACATATGCCTACTTCAACATACCTATCATGACATTTTTGGGCCGCCATAGTATTCTTCCTCTAGCAAATTCCTCGTGAATAACTTGGAGATGTCCATCATACGTTTTCTCAATATTGGATTTGTTCCTTAAGGGCTCAAGTTGGTCATCATTCTCCTTGTGATTTTTGTTAGAAGTTAATAACTCTTTCCGATAGCCTATTTTGATAAGTGTCTTGATTTTTCGCTTTAGGTGTCAACATTTTGCACTTAAATGCCCATAATCGTTATGAAAAGCATAGTATCTTCTATTATCGCGAAACTTTAGGTCTGAATCCATCTTTTTTAGCCATTTGACAAAGTCCTTTCCATCCAGGCACTTGACCATTCGTTCAGGGATCATAGTAAGGAGTATAATTTAAATGGGTCTTGTATATTACTCAGTTTCATTTTTTGCCTTGGCAAGATACAAAGTATTGGCTTTTTCCTTAGTTCTCTTATCTTTCTTTCTAAAGGGGATTTTACCAAGTTTGCGACCTATTTCTAGTTAAAAGGTTGACTTACTCTTTTTTGGCTTTTTACCCATTCCTAAACCATTTCCCTAAGGATATTTTTTTTGTTGGTCCTATATCTTTTTGACCAACTTTCTTAGGCTGCAAGGTTTCCTTTGAATCACCCTTTCATATTTTTTTTTATTACATTTCTCTAGATACATATCTCTATTTTCTAATGTCTCTTATGGTATCATTTTCCTCTTTTTAGGACATGGATTTCACTATGAGCATAGTCCTATTTAGAAAGGTGTTTCTTATGGATGGATCCCTATGTTCGTTAGATTTTTTGAACTTAAGGTTTCCTTGTCGCTTCATGTTTCTTGAGTTTTGCACATCAAGGGGATGATCTTGAGGGTTTTCAGTTTGTTGGAATAACTACTCGTACAATTCCATTCTAGCATGAAGGCTAGCAATTTTAGCCGACATATTGTGGATATGTACCTCGAAGGTAGATTGAATAGCTAAACAGTCATCATTGTTGATTGTTGCTTCCAAAATCACAAACTGTTGCAAATATAATATAGCTAAGATGCTATTCTTCTACCTAGCATGCTAAAATCTTGATGCATAATTTAGCACCATCCTAGCTACTATGTGAGAGATCACAAGAATTGGATTGAATGATTTGTAAAACAAAAGTAGTTAAGAAATCTTCTGAGCACTAGTGTGGTGTTAACCAAAGACACTTGAATGCGCAAGTCAAAAGATGTATTAATTGAGTAAAGCTTACCTGCTGAGGTCTTAATTCTGGCTATTTATAATTGTGATTTCTCCATTCATCTCGGACCACATCTAGGGCAATTGTTCACATTCTGTAGTGGATGTTCTTTTCTTTTAGAAGTTGTTCACATGGAGCTGTTAATCATGGTGTGTATTTCGAATTTAAAAAGAAAATATTGTTTAGGGATCGATTCCTCTTTCTTGTTATGTCAAAATGAATTTGGAGGTCGTGGTTTGGTGTTGTACTACATCATATGTTCTTTATGACTCATTGCCTCAGTTAAATGGTTTCTCCTCACCTCAGCCTATTAAGGTTAGGAAGGATATCTCTAATTTGATGAAACTTTATATCTCGAGTTTCTGTAGTCCGAGCCATGCCAATAGGCTGTCATATATATCTTTGTTTTGAGACTCATATGACTTTGTCCTTTCAAAAGTCTTGGCATTCAATCTCAAATACAATGTTTTGTTATGTCTACAACTATCATAAGTTCTTGGAAGTACAACATCAACAATGAAATGAAAGATTCTGAGGCTGCCAATTTAAAAGTTGAATCATATACCTATAAAAGAGGTAGTTTGAAGACTCAAGTATCAATGACATAAGACTAGAGTTGTTGTGTGTAAATTAGATTACTTGCAAATGAACAACTTAACAGGTAATAAAATGATTTTTTAGAGAAAACCAAATATGGATCTCATGAAGAATAATGTCTTCAATGCCAAATATGATTTAAATGTAAATTAAACTACCAAAGTAAAGTAAAAAGATTGATTCCTTGATTTTTTTGGAAGTAAATTAAAAAGCAAAGTAAAATTAAAATTAAAAGAATTAAGAAAGCAAGAATCAAAAGTACGCAAAATAAGCAACTATTCAAGTTGATGATGGAACAAGGATTTTGGACATCACCACCATTAACCTATTTAGTTTCTATGCATGATAAATTTATTAGTTAACCCATCTTAACCTAAATTAACAAAGAGTTAATCCCTCAATGCATCTTGGTCTAGCAAGCACAAGATAATTTAATTGTCCACAATCTAAACTACTAAATTTAATCCCTAAGACATGTACCTAGCAATGTGTCGAGTCGTGTAGTATTCGTGTTCGTGTTCATGTCAAAATTGTCTCATCCAAACCTAACCCATTAAGCTTTTGTGTTGAATTATGTAAACTAATTATCGTATAACCCATTATCCAACCCATTAACACATTAAACTTATTTTTAAAATTATTTTAAAAAATGAAAAAATATATTTGATTTATAGTTCATAGTCCATACTAAAAAATAATGAAGCACATAAAACATAAATATTTGTATCCTTTTACAAACCAAAAATAAAATCTAAAGCAACATACTTAATACATGTTAAAAAAATTACAAACCACAAAAACATAATACTTAAATCCTTCTACAAATGAATAATAAAAATCTAAAACAATAATACATAAACATATTCAATTTCAACCACATCTTCATTTCTTTAGGGTTTTTTTTAGTTAAATTATTAAATTGCGATCAAAGATTAATGGGTTCATAATGAGTTTTCGCGAGTAACCCGTTAAGATAACAGGTTCATAATGGATCAATCCGTTTAGTAACCCAACCCGATTCAGATAAACCTAAACCTGTAAAAAAAAATCCTGTTCGTGTCGTGTTAACTGGTCGTGTTGAAATTTGCCAGGTTACCCAATAAGTTTTTGTTTAGGTGTCACTAGCCATGATGATATCCCTATCTACATATATTTCATAGCAAACAATACTATATTCCTTATCCCGAAACTATTATAATATTCAATCATTCATCTTTCCATGAAAGCATTAAGAACAACAAAGAATATTAACTATCAATATGAATTAAAACTTTTCATGCATTAATAACTTAATATTTATAATACGGCCACATCATAATCATTATATAAATTTGTCTACTCATTTTCAAAGTAATAGCCATAATCAAATCAAAACATAATAGATCAAAAGAAACAAGAAGAAGAAGAAGAAAATTCAAGGCTGGCCAAAATTCTCCTATTGATTCTTCCTTGAATTTGATAGTAAAAGTATGTATCCAAAGCAAGGTTGAACTCTTTCAAATTCTGGCCAAAATTCATCCTCATCTCTCCTTGGTGTAGCCGAATTTCCTCATTTATCAAGACTCTTGTGTCATGTGCTGAATGAATGTTGTGAATTGTGTGTCTTTGACTCTCAAAACCATAGGGTATCTATAGGAATAAGTTGTTGGAAATTTTCTAAGAACACAAGAAACAATCCTAAAGTTTATTCTTAGATCTACTTCTAATCCAACAAGGAAATAGAGATTTATCTAACTATATTTAAAAAAAAATTGAAAAATCAATACTCTTGTATAAATTCACTATCATGATCGACCATATGGGTTCACATAGGTAATTTATGCCTTTATTAATATGTCATTCTCCCAAAAACATTAGGTAAGGAAAAATAAAGTAACCTTATGAAAACAACTTCTTTCTTTATCTCGTTTCTCTCTCCAATCAATATTCCCAATTAAAATAGAAATATATTCATACTTTACTTGGCTGGAGAATGATGATGACATCCTAGTTGGCAAAGACATTTTCCATATATATCATTTATGCCCATTAGACTGATTCAAAGCACATTTGGGACAACAAAATGAACTCTGTGTTCACTCATTCAAATAGGAAACATTCTATTTATGTCTTCTCTTTCTAGGCATATTTTGTTCGTACAAATCTGCATTCAAGAAGGCACTCAAATATCTATTTTCCATAAGAGTGTAAGTCTGTCGCAACTGCAAAAAATGTCCAAATTCGAAAATGAATCTGGCCCTGATTGGCTGAACATGTTATAATGAGATTCTACATAATTCATGATGAGTTATGAATAGTTAGCAACTTGAATCGTAGAAGATGTTAATTTGAAGCTCCATATATGATTAAAAGAATACAGTTGCCGTAGAAAAATACTGTAATTTCAGTATTTGTTCTTCTTTCTTTCAAAATAGAAAAATATAACAAATCATTATTTTTCAATGTCATTTAATTCAAAACTAGCAAATATCAACATAAAATATTGCAGAAGATCAGGAACATTTTATACCTATCAACTACCCCCAAACTGAAAGTTGGCTAGTCCCTATCAAAGAAAGAAGAAACTAGAAAAATATTTCCTATAAAACACACTTAGGTACTTCGATGGGGTATCTCAAAGATTGCATAACCATATTAATTCAAAAGTAGTTTCCAAGTAATCATGCAACTCAATACCCTATCTTCTATTGAGCATAATTTTTACTTTTAATTTGTGTGGGTAAAATCAAATAATATATTCAATGTGACGCAATTGACTAAATCTATATCAAATAGAGATTTCAAATAAGAATATAAACGACCATATGCTTGACATAATTAATTGCTTTCGACTAATATAGATCAATGCATTACTTTGAATCATGAGGACTTAATTAGCTTGTAATGTGAAGGCTACATTGTAATGAGTTAGAAGAAACAAAATGATGGGAAAATAAAATTCAAAGAAAAAAACTTATCTCAAAATATCAATGAATAAAATGCCTATAGATCTTTGTTTTCTTTTCAGAAGTTATTAATGAATAAAATGCTTTCCTAGTAAGCAAAGATACTATCCTTTTATATCACCAGTGTCCATCAGCATATTCGAAGCACACTTTGGATGACCAAATGAACTCATAATTCACTTATTCTGGTTGAAAAAGTCAGGTCTATGTCTTATCTTTAAAGGAATATTTTTTTTGCACAATTTAGACTTCGGGAAGACACTCAAATTCCAATTTTCCTGAGATAGTGTAAATCTGCCGCAACTGATAAAATTGTTAAACTTGTAAATCAAACTGGTGCTGATTGGCCAAACCAATTGCAATGACACTTTACCGCATCAAAGCCTAGTGAATCAGTAATCATTTTCAACTGGAATTACACAAAACCTAAAAGTTTAGCTCCAGATATGATTTTCTCTGTAAAGATTGTGCAGAAATACAATAATTCTAGCATTTGTCTTTCTTTCACTGAAAATAGAAAAATACAATATTTCAGTACTTTCATTAGCAATTAATTCTAAACTAGCTAAAATCCAATATAAAAATTGGAATAAAAAAATGTTATGCCTATCACCTAGCTATATAATTTAGTAAAGCCAAACTCCCAAAATCTGAAACAGCTAAAACTGCCATCTTAGTTACTATATCTGCAACCATATTCCCTCTCTAAAATATGTGAGTAACCTTAAAATTGATAGAAAGAATATATTGCATAAAATTCTGAAACCTAGCTAAAAACTTCCAAACAACCTTTGCATCTTGAGAAAACATCTGCACCACATAGCTCGAATCACATTTGAGCCAAAGATGAGTCCATGAGTAACCTTTAGCCAACTCAATAGCATGGAGAGCTGCAGCAAGTTTTGCTTCATGAGCATGGATATTACCAAGAAAGATAGCAAACAGCCCCTAACAAAACCCTTGCTATTGCAGAAAATACCACCATCACCTGCTAAACCCGGTGAACCCATGCCAGCCCCATCAAGATGATCCTTCAACCATCTTGGAGGGGGAAGATACCACAAGATGGGTATAATGCGTGGAGCCCTAAGTGAGAGTGGCTTCACACCCAAAGGCCAAAGAATAAATAAATTATGCACTTTTCTATGCATAGTACCACTTTGCGAAAAAATTAGACACAACAATAATAGAAGAAAGCATCACAAAAGTCCTAGGAATTGGAATAAAATTATTCTGAAAAAATATACTAATGCCGAACATACCAAGCATTGCTAAAAACCAAAACCATAGCAGCATGGAATAAATTTGCAACATGAGTATTAAGGTTGAATGAAAGAATATGAAGAGAAAGCTTAATAGGAGAATCTAAAAAAGGAAAAGAAACTTGAAACCTCACCTAAAAGAAAACCCTACAAAGCCTTAGCATACAGACAAGCCAAAAACAAATGCCTAATAAACTCCGCATAATTTTTGCAAAGGTTACAACGAGAAGCCATAGAAAAACCTCTCCGACAAAAAACTTCATCTACAAGCAGCTTCCCATTACAAACTCGCCAACACAAAACAACACAAGAAGGAGGAATAAAATGTATCCACAGATACTCACACCAAGTAATTGGTTGCTGCAAATTAGACAAAACTTAACATATAAATTTACAAGTAACCTCACCAAAAGCTAAGAGCCTCCAAATAAGCCTATCTAAATTCTGCAAGTTAACATTATACTTTTGAATGAGCGCAACAAGCCCTAGGAAATTTCAAAACCTGAAGGAAAAACCCAATTTCCCAAAAAATCTAAGCAATCCGAGGCCCTGAGATTTGAATCTGAAACTGTGAAATCCACACCCGCAGAACTAGCAACAACCTCGTCAAGCCAATTATCCTTCCAAACTAACATTTTTAAATTCAACCCCACAATCCAGCAAGAATGTGGAAAAATAAGACTCTGAATAGATCTAATTTCTGGCCAAATAGAATAACGAAGATAAGAACCCTACCCAAGCTTGCTCATAAATCGGCCTCTCAAAAAATGATAGCAAATGAAGGTCTAAAATAACCTTCCAAGTAACTTTACTCAACAAAGCACGGTTAAATAAAACAAGAATTTTCAAACCAAGACCCTCTTATAACTGAGGATGACTTCTCCCAAGCAACAATAACAACTTTTTTTTGTAAGAATTGAGCCTGACCAAACAAAATTCCTAATAGCCTTATTCAAAAAATTCAGCAAAGACACTGGCCACTAATAAATACTGAAACCATGAACAAATTTAGAAGTAATAACTAAATTAACCAAACAAACCCTCCCCGTATAAGCAATAAAGAGCGACCCTTCTAGGAATGGCTCAAAATAGAATCAACCACTGGCCTCAGAAAAACAAGCTTTAGGACCCCTTTGAAAAAAAAAGACCCTAAGATAAATAAAAGGCAACTGACCTATCGTCATACCAACATCATAACTTAATTTCTAGTGCCTAGCAATAGGAACATACTTCCCACAATACATAAAAGACTCATCCTAGTTAACAATTTGACCCGAAAGGTCACCATCAAAAGAAAGAAACCTCACAACATTCCTAATATTCTTGGAAGCATATTAGCAAAAAAGCAAAATATCATCAGCATATAGCAGATTAGTGGGAGCACTACCTGACCAATTAACAAACATAGGAGAAAACTCACTATTGTTGACTACCCATGACGGAGCTCTACTAAAAAAATCTTCTGCAATACAAAATAACAATGAGATAGCAAATCCCCATGTCTGAAACCCCTCCAGAAAGAAGATCCCCTTGCCTGAACCCCTCGAGCAAGAAAAGTAACACACTGGCGAACCATTCACCAAATCAGAAACCTGAGTCGAAAACGAAATGTTTCGGATCCAAAGATCGAACCTTTCCAAAATATTCACACCTTAAAGTAACAAAAATTTTATGAATGCCAATCTTAAAAGCAACATTACTACCAAAAGAAGATCTATCAGAAATATTCACGCACTTAGAAGCTGCAACAATGCAATCAGAAATGTTACAACCTTTAACAAACCCAAACTACTGAGCATTAAGAATCCTATAGACAATAACAAAGCAAACCTGCAAGAATCTTAGAAAAACTTTAAACTAAAAATTACCCATACAATTGGTCTACTCTCCAAAGAAACCATCAAAACCAGAAGTGCTATGAGAATTAAGACTGAACACAACACCTTGAATTTCCTCCAATAAAGGCAACCTATTGAGAATATCATTATCTGAAGAAGTAACAAGGATCAGAATTAAATACTTCAAGCCTGAATCTTCCAGAACCTGAGACGTAGTGTCTTCATTGAACAAATCCATGTAAAAATTCATCACATGATCATTAATAACCAACTTGCCAGTAACAATAGGACCATTAACAACCAAAGAAGAAAGAGGCTTGTTTACCTTCATATGCCTTAAATCATTGTGTAAAAACAAAGAATTTATATCCCTACATTGCAATCAATTAACCATACATTTATCGATAAATAAAAACTTGTGCCGGTTTAAAAGATTATCCAACTTCTTATGAGCTTGAACTTCCACATTAAGCCTTTCATCAGAAAAATCCTTAACCAAAATCTCAAATTGAGCTTTACCAACCTCATTCACAGCTTGTTGAATTTTCTTATTAACATCCCCAAAGATTGAATTATTCCAAACCCACAAAACCCTATTAACAATTTGTAATTTAGCAACCACATGAAACACATGATAGTCTAGAACTAGAATAGACCAAGCATATTTAACCATCTCCGGATAAGACTCATGAAAAGTCCACATAAAAAGAAAATGAAAAGGCCTCAGCCTTCCCAAATTGTGCTTGTAGTAGGTAATTAGAAGAGGATTATGATTCGGCTGCTGCCTAGGTAATGCAAGGCAAGCAAATGAATCCCA
This sequence comes from Ochetophila trinervis, assembly GCA_003254975.1. Lineage (NCBI taxonomy): Eukaryota > Viridiplantae > Streptophyta > Magnoliopsida > Rosales > Rhamnaceae > Ochetophila > Ochetophila trinervis. The sequence continues at coordinate 45,058 of QANX01008105.1, read as the reverse complement.
AATCTCAAGCCAATTTTGAATACAAAAAGGCATGTCCAACTTGCTCTCAAAATAAACTTCAAACCTCAGTAAGCCCATGTGAAAAAAGCAACCAGAATATCTAGCTCAAAAAGATTGGCATTCTTATTAGCTAACCGCAAATTAACACAAGCTACATGAGAAGTAGCCAGTCTAGTTTTCTCATGAGCACCTAACACAACATTAAAATCTCTAAGCACAATCCAAAGGGCATGAAAATTAAGACTTAGATATGCCAAAGAGTGCCATAAAATCCGTCTCTACACATGAGAGATACACCAATAAATAAAATGAGATAAAAATCCGAATCCAGAACATAAAAAGAATAGTTGAGCATCCACCCAAAAAACATCAACCTACTCAATCCCTGGGGCTGCTAAAATCCATGAAGTAGAAACTGGACCCCCTGTGAGATTAACAGTTAACAAATGCAAAATTCAAAGAATACCAAAAATTTGAATCAATAGCCTGAAAATCTACCATAGATTCAGCAATTCCTATCAACAAAGGTCAATGATCTAAAAGAAATTGCCTAAAAACTCGTTGAGTACCTGAGTTCCCAAATCCTTGAAAATTCCAAAAGAGGAACCTAAATATTGGAAACCGATTTAGAGACAATCCTAGTTTTAGGCTTTGAAGCCGCAGGAACCCCTGTATTATCTTTCAATTTCAGAGCTAGATCCTTTGGAGGCCTACCCGACTTACACTCTACTTTCATCCACTATGGCACCATAATAGGAGGACTAATAGAAGCTACCATGTCCAAAATAGGATTTATAGAATAGCATGTCAACTATATTATACTTTCAACAGTTTGTGATCAATGAAGCAATAATCAACAATGATGACTTTTTAGCTGTTCTATCTACCATAAAGGTACAAATTGACAATTTATAGGCTAAAACTGCCAGCCTTCATGCTAGAATTGCACTGTACGAGTAGTTATTCCAACAAACTGAAAACCCTTAAGATAATCTCCCTTATGTGCAAAACTCAAGATAGCAGGACAAATCTAATGGACATAGGGATCCATCCCTAAGCAGAAACCTTTCTAATCTGCCTATGTTCATAGTGCAATTCATGTCCCAAAAAGTGGCCAATGATACCGTAAAAGACAGTAGAAAATAGAGACATGTCTGATCCAGAGAAGGATAATCAAAAGAAGTACGAATGGGTGATTAAGAGGAACCTTTCATCCTAAGAAAGTTGGTATGAAAGATATAGAAAAAAAGAAAAGAAAAACCCTAGCGAAATGGTTTAGGAACAATAAAAGAATAAAAAGGAGTAAGTCAACCTTTTAACTAGAAATAGGTTGCAAATGTGGTAAATTCTCCATTTAAAAGGAAAATCTCAAAAATTCATATAGGGTAGGAAAAATATATTTTAGGCTTATAAAGGGAATGCCTATGTGGTTTAATTGAACAAAAGAATCTAACATGCATTTCTAATGCATCGTAAAATGGCTCAAACAATGTACTAGCAAATAAAAATTTAGAAATGCTCAATCTCAAAATAGAATGGCCTAAATCATATTTATGTACTGCATCTGTCTAGGATTCCACCTTAAGCAACAATTAAGCAAGTTCTAGAGTTCAAAAATAATCACTCACTTTAAATCAATACAAATCTTCTTAAAAATACAATCTAAATCATGCATATTTGACTAAGTACTCAATACGGTTTTGAAAGTAACAACATTTGGATTGAATTTTTAGTATTTTGGCATACACAAAACAATTTCACTACCCAAGAATCAATTTATTTTCAATCATATTCATATCATTGGCCAATCAAAATACTTAGGAAACACCCAAAAATAAAAATTTAGCCAAAAGGTTTAAAACATAAAAGCCAAAAGTTTTAACAGTACTTGAAAAAAGCATAAAAGTTAAAAATCTAAGAAGAAAACTCAATAAAATGGAGATCCACCCCCAAATTTAGATGAAATAGTTCTCAATGCTGAAGAAAAAAAAAACAAAGATGACAACAAGAAAGGGTAAGAAAACTCACTCGAGTTCATGCTCGCCGATTATGTCTTCAATATTATTCAAAGCGGCCAACTGCAACACAAATGCTTCAAACACAATTGCCTTTTCCAATGTCTCCATCTTCTCATCATGACCTAAAAACAATTCAAATATACTAATAATTGTGTAAAATAAAAAATAAGAATTATTAAATATTAAAGAGAGCAAAAGAGAATGAAAAGTGAAGTAAAACTTTTTTTAGAAACTTGATTGGGCCCATGAGTGATAGGCATAAAATGTTAATGTTTTTATGCCACTTTTGATATTGAATTTTTATTTCCTATCATTTTCTGTCTTCTAAACCGTTACCCTTTATCCTTTACAATACAAGCAATTAAAGTCCTATTGATTCAAAGTAATGCATTCATCTACACTAGTGGAGAGCTATTTAATTATGTCAAGCATATGGTAGTTCATATATTTATTTTCAAACTCTATTTAATGTAGATTTATTCAAGTGCATGGCATTGAATGTATTATTTGATTTTCACACACACACTTGAAAGTGATAATTATGTTGAATTGAAGATAAGGTGTTGAGATGCATGATCACTTGGAAATTACTTTTCAATTAATATGATTATGCAATCGTTGAGGCAACCTCATCAAGGTATCTATTTTTATAGGAGTATTTTTTAGTTCTTTCTTTGCTAGGGACTAGCAAAGTTCAAATTTTGGGGTATTTGATAGGCATAAAATGTTAATGTTTTTATGCCACTTTTGATATTGAATTTAAGCTAGTTTATGATTAATTGTTAATGAAAAATACTTAAATATTGTATTTTTCTATTTTTTAGTAAAAGAAAGACAAAGGCTGGAATTACCGTATTTCTGCGCAACCTTTACTGAGAAAATCATATCTAGAGCCACGCTTAGAATTTTTGTACGATTCTAGTTGTTAATGATTCATGATTCAATATTATTCAATGCTCCAAAGTTTCATTGCAAATGGTTTGGCCAATCAGTGCAAGTTTGATTTACAAATTCAAAAAATTCATTAGTTGTGGCAGATTTACACTATCTTGGGACAATGAGGATTTGAGTATCTTCCTGATGTCCAATTTGTGTGATCAATATATTCCTGAAAAGATAAGACACATACCTAATGTTTTCAACAAAAATCAGTGGATCCAGAGTTCATTTGGTCACCCAAAGTGCACTTGGAATTTTCATGATGGTCATTGAAGATAAAAAAGGAAAGTTTTATGCTTACTAGGACTACCATTGTGATTGGACTGCCATGTCACCACACATCAGCCATGTTTCCGAATTTACGACATCATATGACACATGGAAGGTCAGATTATTCTAATTATATTAATTGGAATAATATCTAGACTAAAAGGAATTAGAGTTGCATATTAATTTGATTCCTAACAAGATAATGAAAGTATTTTTATCCCTAGTGTGAATATGAGACAAATACATCTTTACCCTTGAGGTGGCCTGCCATATAGAGAATTTAGGGGAGTTTGAGATCATGTAATATTATATCTCCTATATTCTCTAGGTTTTAGAGACACCTTAGGGTTAAACCACTCTTAAACTTCTCCTATAAATAGATTGCTACCTTGAGAGTGAGAAGAATCATCCTTTACACCACACAGCCCTCACGGCTATAGCAGCCTTGTTCCCTCTCCAGCCGTACCTTTCCCTTTTCTTTTCTTCCCCACTCTCGCAGCAACATAAGTTTTTAGTAGATTTATATTCTGTTTTTAAGAGAGCAAAGTTGTGTTACACAAAGAGAAGTCCAAGGGGATTCGGCCAGCCCTTGGAGGAATCAACTTGAAGCTTTGATCATTGTTTGAAGAAGCCAAGAAGAACAGATTGAAGGATCAATTCCCAGCAGTCATAAACCAGATTTGTTTTCTTTTCTCTCATCTCCTTTGTTATTTAAATGATGTTGTCTCTTAGTTATTTCATGGATAATTTTGAGATGATGTGTAACTAATTTTACTATAAGGATTGTGATGTAACCCTATTACAAGTATTTAGTTTTTAATGCATATTTAGTTTGATTCATGTTTTAAGGTTAATATTTCATTGTAGTTCTTAATGCTTTCCATGAAAAGGTGGATTGATTTAGTATTTATATTGACTTAGGGATAAGGAATATAAATATGGATGGGCAATGAAATACATGTTTATAGGAATATTGCATGCCTTAGTGACAACTTTAACAAGGTCTTATTAGGTTTGCATGTTTTAGGACTTAAATTTCCGTATTTACATTAGAGATAATTAAATACGTTATGCTTGCTAGATTAGAATGCATTGAGCGATCAACTTCTAGTCATTTGTGGTTAAAGGGGGGTTAACCTATGAATCTATTTTTCATTAGAACTAAATATGAGTAATAGTGGTGAAATCATGATGCTTGTTCTTTAAAATCTGTGAAATCTTACTTGCTGCCTTTCTTTTGATTTTTATTATTGCTTTCTTTTTAATTAAATGCTTGGTTACTCAACAAACAAACTTTCAGAAACAACTCTCTTTTAATTTTCTAAGTTTAATTTACAATTGATTTAATTTATAACTAGAGACGTGATTACTCGTGGGATCAATATCGGTTTCCTTCTCAAAAGGAATTCACTTTATTACTTGTTGATTCGTACACTTGTGAGTTAATTAAAATATACCACAACAATGAGTTGATAGAATTCATTCATAATCTTTTGACTTACAATTTTATACGTCCTTACCATATGACTCAGTACTACTAGTCATGCGTCCATGCCCAATAATATTGGAAAATGCTATATATATAATGAACCAACTCAAAATTTTTTTTTAAAGTTAATTTCTTTCCAAACCCAATTCCACACCTCCTTATTAACTAGTCCAAATTTTCTACCTTCAATCACCTAAAATATAAAATGAAGAAATTAGACAAAATTTAAAATATCTAGAAAACAACTAAACCAAAAGAAAGTAAACTTGGGTTGCCTCCTAAAAGCGCTTGTTTTAATTCTTTAACTCGACTCCTTCATTTAAGTTCAACCAAGATCATGTATATATATATATACATGATCTAATTTCATTATATTGGATAAGCTTCGGATAAGAATTTTTTGAAAACTTGCCTCCATTTAAATATCTTGACATCTTTGATAATATAAACCTCAATTAAGTGTTGCACTTCTTTTATGGTGGTTTGAAATTTAGTAGGTGCACAAATGTTTTGCTTTCCTTCTAGTGGTGTGCACTTGGCCTCAAAAGATTGTTGGAAATTTATATGGTCATCTTGGCTTCTTGAAAACTTAATATTTTGCTTTAGACTTTGAGATTCAGTCTAAATGGAAAGGTAAGCTTCATGATACACAGCGATTGCCTCTTTCTCCTTGGAGTTAGCTAAATATTTACTTGGTTCATTCCTTAAAATGTTTTCTCGGTGATCCTAATGATGACATAAACCTTTAAGAATGTCTAAAATTGGAGGCTCATCCTCATGTACGTCAAACAATGTTCTAGTAAGTTTACATTTTCCTTCACTTGTTCACTAGAGGTAATCTTCATATTGTTTGGCAAGTCTTTTTTAGTTGCTTGTGAGAATGTTGCCTCTATCTGCTTTTATGTAAATCAAATTGTTCCTAGGTATAGCAGATTGCTCTTGACACGATTCCTCAAATCGTGCATAGAACTTAGTGCAAGTCTCTTTAAGTCTCTCAAGAGATTGTTCAAATGGTGACCTTTCTTTATATTCCAGAAAATTTGAGGCATCAAAACATGCATATTCTGGTTGAATGTGTTTCTATGAGAAATCCTCACATGAATCTTCAGGAGCAAAAGGATTCCCCACTGGGCAGTCGAATTTTGAATGATTAATTGCCTACACAAAATTCGCATCATATAATTTGTACTCCGTAATTTCCATCTTGGCTCCAATAAGATTGATGTCCATATCCTTGAAACTGCATACTATACATTTTTTCAATTTTTGAATTATTTTTTTATACAAATATTAAAACAACTAATAACTAAACAAAATAAAAAGTACAATAGATTAAAATCCTAAAAACCAAAACTAAAAGAATCAAAACAGCAACTTTTTTTGGTCCAGTAAACAAACAAACAGCCTAAAACAAAATTAATTCAACAAATTTCATTCTACTTTGCTACTTCGATTTCCTCATTTTTTCAAACTCAAATCAGATTGCTTTTGACCCTTAAAGCTCTCCAAGTGTTATCTTCCAATGGTAAAACCAAAACCTACACAAAACAAACACAAAAATTAAACTAAAAATAGATATTTAATCAACACCAAAACAAAATGAACACTAGAAATAATTATTCCCCATCAACGGCACCAAAAACTTATTGTGTGTAGATTAGATTACTCACAAGTATACGAATCAACAAGTAATCAAGTGGATTTTAGATAAATATGATATAGATCCCACAAAGAATAATGTCTCTAGTGCCAAATATAATTTTAATGTAAATTTAACTTGTAACGTAAATTACCAAATTTAATATAGTAAAGCATAAGATACTTTAATCATCCACACTCTAAACTACCAAATTTAAGCCTTAAATATGCAAACCCAACAAGTTCTTGTTAAGATGTTACTAGGCATGATGATATCCCTATCTACCCTATGAATTTTATTGCAAACAATACTATATTCTTTATCCCTAAGCCAATATAATATTAAATCATTCACCTATCATGAAAGTATTAAGAACAACAATGAAATATATCAATATAAATCATAATTATTCATGCATAAAAAGAACAAATATTCGTAATAGGGCTACATCATAAACCTTATAGAAATTTACCTACTCATGTTCAAATTAATAGCCATCATCAAATCAAAATAAAACATAATACAAAATCAAAATAATGAAGAAGAAGAATAAGCAAATATAGGGCTGGCAAAAATGCCTTGATTCCTCCATGAATTTGATTTACAAAGTATGTCTCCAAATCAAGGTTGAACTCCTCCCAATGCAAGAAAAAACTCCTCCGCCTCACTCCTTGGTGTAGCCGAATTTGCCTCTCAATATTATAAGGTATTTTTATAAGAATAGGCTGCTAGAAATTTACTTAAAAGGTAAGGAAAAACTCATGAGTTTATTCCAAAATCTACTTTTAATCCTACAAGGAAATCTAACTACAATAATTCAAAACAACTTTAAAAAATCGATATTCCCTAATAAATTCTCTATGATAGCTGGCTATGTGGGGTCACATAGGTGATTTAGGCCTTCATTAACATGTCACTTTCCCAATAACATTAGGAAGGGGAATAAAGTAACCTTCTGCTGACAATTTCTTCCTTCTTTTTTTTTTCTCTCCGATTAATATTCCAAATTAATATTGAAATATATCCAGACTTTCCAAGTGGCAGTGATTACACACATGGTGGGATGATGATGGTGTCGCAATCCCAGTCATCAATCATTGCATACCATCCTAGTTGGCAAAGACACTTTCCATATATATCTTTTATGTACATCAGACATATCCAAAGCTCATTTTCGATGATCAAATGAACTTTGAATTCATTGATTCCAAATTTAGAAGTTTTTTTGATGATGGTGTCGCAATCCCAGTCATCAATCATTGCATACCATCCTAGTTGGCAAAGACACTTTCCATATATATCTTTTATGTACATCAGACATATCCAAAGCTCATTTTGGATGATCAAATGAACTTTGAATTCATTGATTCCAAATTTAGAAGTTTCTTTCTATGCCTTAAAATTTTTAAGCATGTCTTGACCACACATATCTGACATCAGGAAGGCTCTCAAGTATCAATTTTTCCATAAGAGTGTAAGCCCATCACAACTGCTCAAAATTTTCAACTTTAAAATCAATTTGGAATTAGTTGGCTAATCAGATTCTAATGATAGTCTATAGAAATGAGCCATGATGAGTTACGAATCATTAGGAACTAGAATAGTACAAAACCTCAATTTGAAGCTCTATATATGATTAAAACAATACAAGTTGCACAAAAAATATAGTAATTCTCAGCTTTGTTCTTCTTGCTCTAAATATAGAAAATACAAACAAATCAATTCAGTAACGTTTAATTAAAAACTAGCAAACATCCAACATAAAATGTGGCATAAAATAAGTAACATTTTATGCCTATCAAGAACATTCATTAAAGGATTGAATGGTTAATTTACGTTTAGAATGGTCATTCATTTCTCTGATATGATGATGAAGTTATAGAACCTTGAATTACTAGATAAATAATGAACAACAGAACTTCACAGTTATATTGATATTGTATACCTCAAATACACTTATATTACTTATATAATCTAAAACTAATACATAGTTATCTAGATATAGCTTTAAAAAAAAATTAACTCTCTATAACTCCTATACATATCAAAGGTGCATGATATTTCGTTGTTCTAATCACAAAAAGAAGCTTTAGCTAGTAAAACAGTTATTGTCCTTATCACATGCTACCTCAAGCATCAGAAAAAATATCTTCCTTAGAAAACTAATTTCCAAAGAAATACATTTGATTCATTATTAAAGAGATGATATATAAAGTTTGGAGATTACAAAATAGAGTATCCATTGATATGTTGCAAGCGAATATATTTCAAAGTACGTGTTAGAAAACTAAGATGGGAAGAAAAACACATTAGAAAAAAGATCATGGTCTCTTAGTATTGCTAAATTGATTTTGAAAAAATAACCTATTATTGAAGATCTATTTTTCAAGCATACCAGTTTCTTTGCATATGTATTTGGACTTGCCCTATCTTTTTTTTTACTTAGGGAATGTTGAAAAAATAGGTAGAAAATAGGATTTTGGCATAACAATTCAATTAAGCATAGATCTATTGTTGTTAATAAATATCTATGCCTTAAATTTTACTAATTGGTTTTTTCCAAGTAAAAGGTTAGCTTGAGGAGAAATAAATAAAGTTCAAGTTAGAACACTTTCAGATTTTAGGACACAATCGTGGTATGCTTGACCATGTTACATGGAGATGCCCCTATGCTGAGCTAAAAACAATCAAAATAGAGCTTGAGTTAAGGCTCAACTCTATGGATATGAGCTAAGAATAAGAAGATATTGTTACTCATCAACTTGCTTGATAATCTAGAGCCTTAACATTCTATTTGTAGTGATGTTAAGATTTTCAATGGAGTAAGGAGTAGCACAAATGTGGAGATATCCTTGCTCCATAGAATATGGCCTTATTGGAATTAATTTGCAACTTTATTTGTTTAAGAAATCCACTAAGTTTACTATGCCAAATCGGTAGACTAGTTGACACAAGAAAGGCAACAATAAAAAAATGAGATCTTTTCCAAAGTAAAGGAAGACGTTACAAAGAAGTGTCGCTAATTTAGCTAGCATCCATTTGAACAATCTTTATACTAAAAGCATTGATAATAGTACATAATACAATACTGAAACAAGGCGTTGTTTATTTAAGGGATGCCAAAACAATGGGGCAATGCGTTTGCAACAAAAGGTCGTCCAACATGTTAATAACATTAAATTGGTGATGAATAGTAAGCGACATTGGTATCACTATGATGACACTAAAGCACAATGTGTTGCCCGTATGCTGGTTTAGCGGCACTTTTCCAATAACAGTCAGTTGCCTTATTTTTGACAAATAGTGTCCCTTTTTAGTCGATTTAGCAATGTTGTAACCTTTACCGACACCTTATTTGAGACTACACTTTGGCATTTTGTCACCATCATTGTGCTTTAGCGCTTTAGACTATAACTATCACCATATTTTTTCCATTGTTTTTTGTAAAATTGTGGGCTTCTAAACCATTTATCATCCATTATCCACAATACGCATTTTCATTTTGTCTTTGCATACATGTTTTTCTTGCCCTATATTTTGATAGGATTCTAGCACATGTTGGTGTCTTCAACAAGATGTTGGTTGGTTTCCTTTTAAAACAAAAAAAAAATTGAGAGAAGTGGCTTTTCATGATGACTGTCTTTTAGGTGTTCGGCCCATTACAAATCTTTACAAGCACTACTTTTCTGGTAAATGTTCATCCAACCCCGTAATCAATAATTTCTTTCAAGCTTCTAATTTCCTCTTTTTTGTCTTCAGAACTGTTTGATGTCTTTGAAGGTGGTTATAGGTTCAAGGATGGCTTTTTTCTTATCCCATATTGTTTGTTATTTATTATTTTAATATGAATAACAACTAAAAAATTTGAAAAAATAAATTAGTAAAAAGGTGATATTTTTTTGTAAGTAGCATCTCATGTTTACTATAAAGAAATTAAAAAATTCAAAATTAAAATGTTGCCTATTGTATGTTTGGTGATGAATTAATTATAAGAATTAAATACATATCTGGAACTAGCTAAAGTGTCTCATGTTATATACGATGGCTGACGAAATATTTATTAGCATTAATTACGGATTTTGGTGATATTATTGTATTAGAAGTGTCATTTGTAATATTTTTGGTGACATTATTATTAAGACCATTAAATATATTGTGTCTCCTAAAGCATTGCACATTAAATACATTATTAAGACCGTTAAATTGCCACACATTGCCTCTTTTAGTGATGTTATGGCAATGGTAGTGTCGCCTCTTCATGTTTTCAGCGACACTTTGTAGTGCATTGTGTCTCATAATTTATGTTTGGTGACACATATAAATAGTAATATTAAATACGTACTATGGCCAACGCGGCTAGAAACAGTGTGTCATCTATTATTATTATATATCCCACACAAGTTAATTGGTCTTCTTTTTACTCTATTTCTTCCAAAGCTATAAACATGTTGTGAGAGCTATGTGTGCCCATTATTGTGGGCGGTATTTCTTGTTGGTGGTTAAGTATGAATTGGTGCAACTTGGATGTAAGTATTTTTGTTCGTTTGTTTAAATTTCTGTTTTAATATATTATGAATTATTTGTTGAGAAATATTGTTTAGTGAATGTTGTATATATATAAGTTTTTGAAATTTGTAAATTTGAGTTTGCCCCCATCTATTTTATTGCATATATATTTTGATAATTGCACAAATTATATTGCTAAAATTAATGAATAATTCATGGATAACGATGGATAGAAGATCATAACAGTTTCTCAAAAAGTGTGGAGGAATTTTTGCATTTTAGTGTGGCGAATGCAAGTGGTTGTATATGCCATACAGTGTCCTTGCATCAAATGTGGAAATATGGCATTTCATAGTATTAAAAAGACATGTATATTGAAATAGATTTTAAACTAATTATCAACGATGGATTTGGCATGGTGAATCTTGTGAATATTGTGTTGGCACATCTTCATAGTTTGAGAATGTAAATGCAGCATCTAATGAAGATGATAGTTTGTAGTGAGGAAGATGTGTCATTCAACAACATAGAAATTACTCATGCTACCTTTGATAACTTGGCAGGTTGTTGGAGGATGCAAAATAACCTTTGTACCCAAGTTTTACAAAAATCTATCAAGTTATAAGCTTTGGTTAAATTGTATAAGTTGAAAGCAAAATATGGCTATTCTAACAAGAGCTTTGATATATTATTGAATTAGTTGTATGAGATGCTACCATGTGATAATGTTTTGCCAATATCCAAGTACAATGGCAAAAATAATTTGGATGTATTGGGCATCAACCATGAGAAGATACACACATGTCCAAGAATTGTATTTTGTTTAGAGGAAAATATGAGAACCTTAATCCATGTCCTCAATGTGGATCATCGAGATGGAAAATTCATAGAGATAAAATGGTTAACAATATGCCAAGTAAGGTCTTATCATATTTTCTATATATTAATGTTACTTAGTATTGAAATAGCTAAAAATTTGACATTGCATGTAAATGAGAGAAAAGTTGTAAGGGAAAAAATGCAACACCCATCGGATTCTATAGGTTAGAAATTGGTTGTCCATTTGTGGCCAAACTTTGCTGCGGAAGATAAAAATCTTAGAGACTTGGAATTGCAGCGGATGGGATGAATCCACACAGTTTAATGAGTAGCAAGTATAGTTGCTGGCATGTGATGATAGTTGTGTATAATCTTCATTCTTGGTTATAAAAAAAAATTTATTATATTATATATTTTATTTTATGGATGAAAACAACCTGGCAACCTATTGATACATAATTGAAGCCATTAATTGAAGACTTGAAGATGTTATGGGATGAGGGTATTAAAGCAGTCGATGCCTATCAATGAGAGGAGATCATTTTTAAGGCAATATTTTGCAGACAATAAATGCTTTCTGACTTGTGGTAACTTGTCTGGTCAAGCAATGAAGGGATAAAATGCTTGTCCAGTATGCAGTGATAACACTATTGTTCAATGGTTTTAATAGTTTGGAGTGCCTTTGATAAGATGAAGCTCAATGCAAACGCAAAGAAACGTAAAAAAAAAAATTAAGAAAAAAAAACACATAGTTCTAACGAATGTTGTTGGAAAAAAAGCCAATCTTTTTTTAGCTAGAGTACTGGAAATCTCTATATGTATGACACAACTTAGATGTCTTGTATGTTGAGAAAATTGTAAGTGAAAGCATAGTTGATACATTTTTTTATATTTCTATTAAGAGGAAGGATAGAGTTAATACTATTTTTTGATCTAGTAGAAATGAGTTTGCGAACATAATTAATACTCATGGTTCATAGAAAATGAACTTTTAACCGCCCTTTTGCTATACATTTTCCAAGCAAGAGAAGATCAAATTTTGTCGATGTTTGGATGAATTAAAGGTTCCAAATGGTTACTCTTCCAATTTTAGAAATTTGGTTTCCATGGATGATTTGAAATTGGTAGGCATGCAATCTCATGACTGTTACATATTTCTCCAACAACTATTGCTGGTTGGAATTTGCTTAGTGCTTTCTAAGAATGTGAGACATGCAATTGCAAGACTTTGTTTTTCCGTCAATGCCATTTTGTAAAATGTCCATTGATATTGCTAACTTGAATACCTTACAGAAAAAATTGTAACAATATTGTGCTTGTTGAAGAAATTTTTCCTACTATTATTTTTCGATGTAATGGTCATTTTACTGTGCATTTGTTAATTGAAGTTGGACTGTGCGGACCAGTACATTTAAGGTGGATGTACCTATTTGAGAGATACATGGAATATTTCAAAATTTTGTTCGAAACAAAAGTCACCCGTAATGTTGTATCGCTGAGAGTTATAAAGCTGAACAAGCAATTGAAATCTGTACTGAATATCAAACTCTACAAGTAGATATGAAAAATTGAATAACAAGGAAGATTTTGATACCCCTATTAAATGTGGAAAGACACAATCAATTGATCGACAGCTTTGGCTCAAGTTCGTAGTTAAGTACTTTGAAATGTTCATTCATGTATTAAGTACACTGATAAGGCATGGATGGTAATATAAAAAAAATTAATAGGCAATGCAGGTGAAATGATTTGTTGTTTGTTAATTATTTCATATATTAATATTTTTTTCCAATATTGTAGAGATTGACATTAAGTGAAGTCAACCAAATCAAAAAGTAAGTGAAACTTTGATATTGATAGCATAAGATCTGCAATGGGTAGTATATAAACATGATGTATATGAGGTTAAAGGGGTTCGATGCAACACGTTGGAGAGGGATAGTAAGAGTGTCACACAAAATAATGGTGCTAGAGTAGTTGTTCATGGCATGCGTTATGCTAGTTCAAAAGAAAAAAATCACATATTACCTTATATGAGTTACTATGGGATCATAATAGAGATTTGATATGTCAATTAAAATTTTTTCACCTTCCAATTTTCAAGTGTGATTGGGTAGAAAGCACTAGGTTGAAAACTGATGAATTGGGTTTTAGTTGTGTTAACTTTAATAAAATTGGATACAAATCATATCCATTCATTATGGCTTTGAAAGAGCAACCAATGTCTTAAGTTGAAGATCAAATTGATAATGGTTATCCATTCTATTAAGTCTGCCAGAAAATTGATGTTTTCATGGATGATGAATTGGTTGAAGAAGGTAACCTCTGAATTACCTCGGTGGTTCATACCGTCATTTGTCTTCGGTTGCCTATTGTTGATGAAATTGACATTGATGAATACTATGAAGAAGATGTTCATAATGATTATGAAGGGATTTGGATAAGAAATGATTATTGTTTCAAATTATTTGCATTCTACGTTTTCATAATTATATATCGAATTACTATATTAAGTGTAAAATTAGATTAAATTATTAATAATTAGAACTAAGTTTACGTTTTGATATTTAGATTTTAATTTAAAGTAATAATTATTAATTATATATAAAATTACTATATGGATATTATACAATTAATTAATATAAATAATAATTAATATTCATTAATTAGAATATATTTAATCCATCAAAATGACTTTACAAAAGAAAAACAGACAAAGACATCCCAGCTAGGCGGACACCCCTCAAATCTACCCCTTCTCCAAGCCATTTAAAATAAATAAAATAAGCACCAATGTTGTAGGGTGAAGGAGCGACGCTTTAAAAAAATGCTAGACATTATAGCTTTGTAGCATTGCCCTTTTGAAAAGAAAAATTCATTTTAATTGTATCTTTCATATTATGCAATTAATACTTAATTATACAATTAATATTCATTTCAAATATTACACTATAAATTAAGCACCATTATTGTAGGGTTATGGGGTGACGCTTTAAAAAACTGTCAAAATTTAGTGTTAAGGGAGATGCCATAGCTACGTAGTGTGGCCCCTTTGACCAATGGGGCGATACTTCTGACTTATAGCATCGACCCATGAGCGATATTTGATCTTTCATTTATGCAGCCTTCCAAATTTTATTTCTCGTGACTTGAAATATTTCATAGCTTTTCATTCTCCATTGCGATCAAACATCAAAGCTTTCCATTTCTCCACTAGCGTCGGAAACTGAAGCATCTATCCTTTGCTTTTCTTCATTGTCATTGATAGGCATAAAATTTTAATGTTTTATGCCACTTTTTATATTGAATTTAGCTAGTTTATAATTAATTACTAATGAAAAGTACTTAATTACTGTATTTTTCTATTTTCAGTAAAAGAAAGACTAAAGCTGAAATTATTGTATTTCTGCGCAACATTTACTGAGAAAATCATATCTCGAGCTACACTTTTAGTTTTTGTGCGATTCCAGTTGAAAATGATTTCTATTTCACTAGGCTTCAATTATGTAAATTTTCATTGCAATTTACATGGCCAATCAGTACCAGTTTGATTTACAAGTTCAACAATTCATCAGTTGCATCAGATTTACACTATCTCGTGGAAATTAGAATTTGAATGTCTTCCCGATGTCCAAATTGTGCAAACAAGATATACATGGAAAGATAAGAAAAATACATGACTTTTTCAACTAGAATTAATGAATTCGAAGTTCATTTGGTCATCCAAGGTGTGCTTGGAATATGCTGACGGACATTGGTGATATAAAAGGAAAGTACCTTTGCTTACTAGGATGATATTGACGATTGGACTGCCATGTCATCACACTCCAGCCATGTGTACCAATTTTGCCACATCATATGCCACATGGGAGGTCAAATTATTCTAATTATATTAATTGGAATAATATTTAAAATAAAAGGAATTAGAGTTAGATACAAATTTAATTCCTAAGGAGATAAGAAATGTTTTCTTAATCCTAGTGTGAACATGAGACACAAAATACTTTTTTAACCTTGAGGTGGCCGGCTATAGAGGGAATTATGGGAGTTTGAGATCATGTATACATATTATCTCCTATATTCTCTAGGTTTTAGAGGGACTCTAGGGTTAAACCTCTCTTAAATCTCTCCTATAAATACCATGCAACATTGAGGAACAAAGGAGACATTCACACAACTCATCACAGCCCACACGGCTGCAACCATCACCAGCCGCACCTCTCTTTTCATTTCCCCATTCTCACGGCAATAATAGTTTTTCCTAGGTTTTATGTTCAGTTTTTAAGAGTTCTTACATAGAAAATCTATGCTACACGAAGCCAAGTTCAAGGAGAAATTTAGCCAGCCTTGGAGGAATCAACCCTGTGACTTTGGATCATAGTTTGGAGAAGCCAAGAGGAGAAGATTGAGGAACAAAATCCAGCAGCCATCAACTTTTGATTTGATCTCTTTACTCTTACTCTCTTTGTTATTTAATCTATGTTGTCTCTTAATTATTTGATGGATATTACAGAGATCATGTGTAACTAAATTTTCTATGAGGATTATGATGTAACCCTATTATGACTATTTAGTGTTTAATGCATATTTAAGTTTGATTCATGTTTAAGGTTAATATTTCATTGTAGTTCTTAATGTTTCCATGAAAAGGTGGATTGATTTAGTATTTATATTGGCTTAGGAATAACAGATATAAATATGGATGGGCAATGAAATACATGGTTATAGAAATATTGACATGACCCGCCCCGAAAATCCCTCCGGATTTCCCGGAGAGGCCCCGCCTGAGGAAGATTCCACCAGAACCCCTCGGGGCAACCGACAGAATCCTCCTCCGAAAGGGAGTAATAATCAAATAAACAAGTAAACAATAATGGGACGAATAGTAAATAAGATATGAACGAAAAGTAGATAAAATAAGCACCACAATAAATCAACGAGTCATAATGAATAAATAAGAAACAATATATGAAGTAGGTGGAAATGACAGAGCCACTAAGAGTGATAGACAAAAATATAAATAATACAAATCCAACATGAACAGAATAAGATCAGAGTCTAATACATAAGAAGAAGTAATAAACAGATGCGATAAGCGGATGCGATGCCGATGCGAAATGCCGATGGTAGTCCACGGGAACCTGCAACTAGGACCTAGGGAACGAAGTAAAAATAACAAAACGTGAGATATAAATATCTCCGTGAGTGCTCCTAGATAACTACAAAATACAATTTCAGCCGTTAAAACCTTTACACTCAAACCTCACGTCACTCAGTTGAAAGGTTCCCCGTTTTGAAAATCATTTCGCAAAACCCTCGGTTTACCCCAAATCATTAAATCAATAAAAACGGTTTAGGGGCGAAAACGTAATTTAAAACAATTATCGAAATCACGTACCAAACACTAAAAACGTAAATGAAATCCATAATAATTAATTGATGGTCAAACACAATTTCATAAACGATCAAGCAAATGGGTCAAAATCTGAAACCAAAGGCCATAGGCCACAATCCATAAAATCAAACCATCAATTTAAAATCAGAAACCAACCAATATAAAACCAAATCGGTATAAACTCAGCAAACAACAATTATAAAACCCAACCAGTATAAATCAGCAATCAATATAAAACCAAATCCGGTATAAAATCCGCAATGAATCAGAACCATCATAAAACCAACCGGTACCACAGCATATATCGTGCCGTGTGACCCTCAGCGTCCTGACGGCATCACAGGCGGGGGGAGAGGGGCTCAGTCATCACAACGAATCGGCGTCCCAAATCCGTCATGGCAGGATCCTTATCATCTCTCTCTCGACACGTGTCCGCAGCAGAGGATGGCATATATAATAATAATAATAATAATAACAATAGCGCGCATAGAACTCATATAACTCGGTACATCTCGATACAGTGTGGTACTCCTCAAAATCATTTATAAAATCATCCATGATATCATCAATTTTTCAAATCCTTTATTTTAAAACCATTTTGCAAATCCTTTTATTTTTAAACAATTTTCCAAAATCTTCTATTTAACAGAATTTATGAAAAGCAACAATTATATCGAATATTAAAAATTTGCCCCAAAATTTTCTTAAATTCCACAAAGTCACAATTTCTTTGAAATCACCATTTCTACAAACTTGCTAAAATATTCAAAAATCCATAAATCACCAAAACCATTTAAAAACATCAATCTCATAAATCCCATTAAAATCACAAAGCATATAAATTTAAATCATCAAGCATCTAAATCAGCATAAATATATATTTAAATGCATAAGAATTTCCAATCAAACAAGTTGTATACGATTAAATCATCATAATATATAACCCAAAATGTTTAGAAAATAAATGCACTCACAGGTCTGAAGCGTGCTCCTGCTGGATCTCCGGTCTAGCCCTCGATCGCATACGGGCACCTAAAAATAATTTACCGAAAAATCTTTTAATTATCAAAAACTATCCAAAGGCTCAAAGGAGTCCTCTAAGTCTCCAACTACAAGATTAAAACACTAAATACCAAAATTGCTCTTCAATTTCAGTAATTACCAAAATGCCCTCAACGGCAAAAATCCCCAAAATTTGAATTACTCCGTCTCAAGTCCGATTTCAACAAACTTTATACCGAAACGAAATTGAAAATGCAAGGAAAAAGAATCTACCTTCAATTTCAAGATTCGTCCTCGCCAATGGTCGGAATCGATCCCGGAAGATCGGACCTCAACGGGAATTGGGCATTTCCGAATCCGACCGAAATTGGGTCAAATTGACTGGACAGCAAGCTTGCCCACGACCCCCGGAACGCGGTGGGACGGGAGGTGAGCAACCATTCGCCGGCGGTGGAGCAAATCGGCGGCGGCGCGTGAGGCTCGGTCACGGCGGCACGTGGGCGGCGCGTGGGGCGCGTGTGGTGGTCGTCGGAGCTCAGAAAAGTGCAGATCTGGTTGCCGGCGTGTTCTGAGTCCGATGGTGGAGGCTGTGTCGTCCCACTCGCCAGCGATCGGAGTAGATCTAGCCGGAAAGGTGACTGCCTCGGGGTGGTTTTTTTGAGACTTTGCAGCGGTTTTCCGGCGTGATCCGGCGGTTTTCAGCGTCAAACTCGGTACCAAAATGTAGATCGTTGCACCAGCTTTCCAATGGTACCAGGCACGCTCCCTAACTCCACCGGAACAGTGAGATATGGCCGGCCAAAGGTGGTGTCGCGACTGTTCAAACTGTTCACGAGCTCTCGGTTTTGTTGCGATTTCTTGCGATCCAGGTGGTTTCACGGCGAACCACCGGTGGGGAAAGGAAGAGGAGGTTGCTGGCTTCGATTTCTGGGTGGTGGTCGGCCAAGTTCGGCCACCGTGTGGCGGTTACCGGCGTGCGAAAAAGACTCGGTGGCTGCGTGACTGTCGGCTCCGGGAAAATAATCCCCCTTTTTCCAGAATTTTCTGGAATTTTAAAAAGACAGGTGAGGGCATTTTCGTCCTTTTAAGTCCAGTCTCAACCAAATTACCAAATTGCCACTCACTCAAATTTAACTATAACTTCTCTGTCTTAACTCCGAATCAAGCGTGCTGCTAGTCTACGATCTCGTATCGACTAGCTCTACGCAACGATACCAAAGCCAAAGCAAAAATATAACCACACAAAAAGTCAACTCCGAGCCCACTAAAAGTCAACCTGGTCAAACTTGAAAATTTTATTATTTTTCTCGAAACGGGATGTTACAAATATTGCATGCCTTAGTGACAACTTTGACAACAACATATTGGGTTTGCATGTCTTAGGGCTTAAATTTTGGTATTTAGATTAGGGATAATTAAATACCTTGTGCTCGCTAGATTAGAATGCATTGAGGAATCAACTTTTAGTCACTTATAGTCAAAGAGGGGTTAACCTATGAATCTATAATGCATTGGAGTAATAGTGGTGAAGTCATTATCCTTGTTTTATTAAAACCTTTGAAATACTTGCTTGCTGCCTTGTTCTTAATTTTAAAATTGCTTTACTTTCAATTCATGCTTGGTTACTCAACAAACAATCATTCAAAACACACTCTTTTTACTTTTATTAATTTAGTTAATAATTGATTTATAATTAAAAATAGAGACATTAATCCTCATGGGATCGATACAGGTTTTCTCTAAAAAAGTCCACTTTATTACTTGTTAATTTATGCACTTGGTAAGCATTTCCTCTTTGCTTTACTCTTTTGAGTTGATTTTTTGAAGTTTCATGTTGGGGTTTTGGGGTGAATGAAAATGGGGTTTTTCCACCATGGGTTTAGGGGTTTTATTTATAGTTTATGCTTCATTTAGTGCCTAGGTATTGTATATTTTGAATATTGTTAGATTAGTTTGTTTTCCCTTGAAATATATTGGTTTACGTGTGCTACATTTATGTAGAAATTGTTTTATGTGGGGGGTGTGTGTTTTGGGTGTCGTTTGCGCTTGGGAGTTTCCTTAAGGATTTTGGTCACATTAATGGTTGGGTATTGATGATGGATGTTGAATTTATAGATTTTTGCAATATTGCTTGAGTTTTGGTTAGATTTTCTTGAGATTTGCTCATATTTGTCACAGGTTGTCATAGGGGTGGGTTGTCCTAGCCATGGGTTGACATGTTTCATGGCCATGGGTTTCTATGGGTTCATTTTCTTATGAAGCTGTAAGACACATGCTTTTAATTATTTCAAGTTTTATGTATGTATGTATGTGTTGTTTGTTAAATTGTCTGCGAAATTTAATTAGCAATGCTTTAATGGTAAATGGAAATTTAAATGCTAGAGGAGGCTTTGATTTTTGAAAATTTAAATATTAGGCAAAGTGTTTATATTGAAAACTTAAATATTAGGCGATGCTTTTTATTTGCAAAATTAAATATTAAACAACTCTTTTTATTTGAAAATTTAAATATTAGGCTTCGCTTTTTATTTTACTGTTTGTGTTGCATTTGACTATATTGAAGTGCTAAATTTGTGGTATAATTGCATATTATGGTTTGTAAATTTTCAAAATTGTCCTTAAAACAAATGGCATTTTGTCAAAATGTCTATAGAAACTTTTTATGTATTGTGTTTAAATTTTCTATTTAATATTAATGTAGGTTTTAAATGACAATTGAATGTTGAATGCAGATATATGTACCCATTTGATAAGCATTCTCTCCCATAGCATGTTTCCTGGTCATCTGATGAAGCTAATTCTACCATTCCATCAGTTCGCACTGGGGTTGGTAGAGAACCTATGACAATGGAAGATCTTAGAAAGAATATATAAGACAAAGGAAAAAGATTGGATCCAAAGTATAGTGAGGTTGGAGTTGCAATGAATCGTGAAGCAGTTTAAGTGTAATTTGGCAAGTTCACTAGCCCAAAGCATGATACCATTTAGCATACCACATTGGAAAGCTGTGGATTCCAAGTTCAAAGATAACCTATGGGAGGCAATAAAGGTAATAAAATGTTTTGATGTTGGGTCAATTTTGATTTAAATATTTTATCAAATATTAGCTTGTATTAATTTAATTTTTTCATGTACAACAATATTCGAGGCAAGATGACAGTAATCAATGGACAGCTCTTATAGAATGTCAGACGATATGGTGAAAATTAAGCATTTCCTATGAAAATATTTTTTGAGGTCATACTTGAAGATGCCCAATTCTTTTCATTAGAGGTAGCATGCCATGATCTCTGTGATGCTATTAAGTCTTTCGACTTTACTTCTCTGGAAATTTTTGGTTCTTATTTATACATGGGTTAGTCATGTTGTGCATGGTTGTGTAGCTAGCAAGCTTGATAGACCTTTTTGTTCTCAGGTTTGTTTGTACTTCTGAGATTCAGTTTCTTGTTCGGCTTTGCCTCAATTTAAGCTGGATCATAATCCGTAATTGCTTCATTTTTTGAAACATATTTCTTATGTTCCTAAGCCATTCAGGTTTCTATCAAAGTGGGTTAATGATAGCTATTTTCTGCCTCTTGTGTCTTTAATTTGGTCTTATCAACGAGGTGGTAATGCTATGCTTCAAGTTATGTTGAAACTAAAGTTTGTTAAAGTAGGCTTTGTAAGTTGGAATAAGGAGACTTTTGGTGATGCTTATGTCCATATTTATAATGTTCAGGTGTGTCTTCAACATGTTCAGGATGATATTTCTTTGCTTGGCTTTAATGAGGATCGATTTAGAAAGGCTGTTGAAACTTAGAGTGCATTGGATTCGGTGCTCGATATTCAAGAAACTATACTCGATGATCATTGTCAAGTCCAATGTCTTCTGGATGGTGGCTGTAATGCCTCTTTTTTTCTTTCTTTGCTTCAATCAAGGAATAGTAGAAAATTTTCATCTTTGAGGGTGATTAATGGGAATTTAACTTCGGATGCAGATCTCATTAAATAGCATTCTTTAGATTTTTTTATTAAAAGCTTTTTCATGTTGAGGAGGATTTGGTTTCTATTATGCAGGAGAAGGTTTCAGACGCGGTCTATAGTTTGGTCACTTTTTAAGATATTATTGGTTAAGATATTATCAAAGTTGTTAGTTAATTTTTTGTTTAAAGTTATCTTCAACCGAGTCTAATAAAAGTTTTTAATTCTCATTACTAAGGTAATTTTGGATAGGCTTTCTTTGAAAGTAGCTAAAATTGCTTCTCTAAATCAATTTTGGTTTATTAAGGGTAGACAGATTCATAATTTCATTGTTGTAGCTTTTGATTGTGTCAACCTACTATATAAATATGGCGATGACAATTAACATCCGCAAAGCCTTTGACACATTGAGTTGGCCATTTATTATCTCAGTTGAAACTGCTTTTGGATTTTCTCATCGTTTTTATGAGTTGATTGAAGTTATTTGAATGTTAATGATAATGTTATTTCACTTATTGCTTCCTCTTGGTTAGCTATTGCTCCCACCCATTTCCTTTACACTGATGATATTTTATTATTTTGTAAGGGCACAATCAAGAATATGTAGGGCACTAGACCACTTTTACTTGATATAGTTATTTTTCATATCAAGTCGTTTATCTAGGAGAAGTATTTTTCTGTATTTGGGTTCTTCTATTTCATCCGCCTGTTGGCGTATGTTAACTCAAGATTTTGGTATGAGATTTTTTCATTTACCTGTTTCTTTATTTAAGAGGTTCCTCTTTCCAAAGGAGTCCCCACAATATCTTTTCTCAAACCAATTGCGAACAAAATTTTACACCAATTTGGTGCTTGGAAAGGTCAGGTTCTTTCTTATGTTGGGTGGATTTGCTTGATTAATTCAGTGGTTATTTTCGTGTTTGTACATTCCCTCATGATTTATAAATGGCCTTCAGAATTAATGAAATCTTTAATTAGGGCTATAAGGAATTTTCTTTTGTCAGGCTCAATTCTTAATTGGGTGAGCATTGTGGTTGCTTGGGATGATTGTTTTCTTTCCATTTGAGGATTTGGGTATCAAGGAGTTGGTTCTTTTTTATAGAGCTTTGGTTGGCAGCTTAGCTTGGAAGGTTTTGAGCAAGCCTTTGTATGCTTTTACATTTCTTTAGTTACATTTTATCAGTTCTTCGATTTGTCTAACTATTAGATTTGCTTTAGATTTTATTTATCCTACTTGTTGTTGGATCATTTGAAAGCATTCACAAGTCCGTTTTCTTGGGGACAATTGGCTAGGTATCCTTCTAAAGATGTTATTTTGAGAGAATAGTGTCCTTCCGTTCTCTAATATTTTTGTCTCTAATTTTATCGCAGATGTTGGGATGTTGGTCCTTCCTGATTATTTTAAGCTTTCTTTTCCTTTGTTGTCTTGGTACAATGAGAACGTTGGGGAGGACTTACGTTTTGGCGTCACTTTCCATATCACAATTTTGCTTCCAAAGACTTATATATGCTCTTCTCTTAGATTATGCTTTTACTCCTTGGTGGAATAAGTATGTCTAGAGGAAATATATATATATATATATATTTGGAGGAAATTTATATTAGCTTTTAAGTCTTTTTTTGTGCTAGCATTTATTTTTTAGGAAGAAACTTATTAATTTGGCATGGCTTTTCTTTGCCTTCTCGTTGTTATATTTGCGAACGCATGTTGGGACTTTCTTTCATTTACTTTTATCTTTCCCTTTAGCTTATGGTTTATGATATTTTATTAGCTCTTAGCATGGGTTTCCTTTATCTCATTCTGGGTCTCAAGTTTGTCTTTCGTTTTTGGATGCTATGAGAATTAACATGAGTTCTTTTATATTTTCGGTACTCTTTCGACACTATAAGGTTTTCCCCTTTTTTTAAGGTTTTTCTCAAAGAGGTTTTAATGAGGCTGGCGAGTTTCTTGGTTTGTGGGACTTATTTTCATTTTTTTCACTTTGTATTTTTCTCTTTGTTAATAATATTACTGGTATGGTTGCTTATAATTTTGTAAGTGCCAACCTAGTTGGAATATCCTTGTTCCTTTGGTTTTCTCGATAGATCTTTCTATATAAATATGTTATATTATATTATATTATAAAGGTGTATGATACGCTATTGAAGAAGCACCATCAACATGAGTAGTATATTAACTTATGCAAACTCATTTTTTATGTTTATATATATATATGTAATTGTTGGTTATGTTTTCTAGGATAAGAAGAAGAAGAAAAAAAATAAACAGCCAATTGCATCGACCGATTCAAATGCTACATCAAAGACCTACGAGGCAACATCTGTTTCAAATATTTATGTATCAAAGTCCTGCGAGGAACCAACACTTGATTTTATTGAGCTTGATGATGTTGTTGATGGTGATGCCTCTTTGAAAGTCACCATGTCAGTCTTCAAGTTGTTAAAGTGCATGCCGATGTTGATGCTGGACATTGTTGGATATTTCAGTTAGCGAAAAGAACCTTGGGACATGAACAAAATTTTGTCATCTCAAAGAATGGCATCATAGAATTTTGTTACATGCAAGAATTATCTATTGAATGAATTATGTTCTATATTTAGGTTTCAATTTTCTAAGTATACTTGATAATATTAGTGTTTATATTTTGATAATAGAGGCTCTTGAATGGAATGTTGAGAACACAAGCAGAAGGCAACTATTGTTTCATTCATCCTAAGGACATTGCCAACGTTAAAGGGAAAATCCTGATGAGATGATCATCCATGTTTGGCATAGACGGCAGGATGCAAAGCCTTCTCAACTATGGTTCTTTCCATATTGGACAAAGTAAGTTTCTAATCTAATCAAATTGTTTTTTTTTTAAGTACGTACTACTTGAAACTTTTACTAAGTAGATATGTTTAATTTTCTTTTAAGTTGGCATTGACTTTAAGGTGTCGATGTCCGGTATTTTGGAATTGCATGGATTTTTTATTCATTAGGTCATCAAATTTCATGTTCTGATTACATCCAAGTAATTAATAAGTTATTTAATTTTTCATATTTATTTTAAATGAAACTATTTCATGTAATTTGTTTATATATATATACATATGTATATATATTTATATTTTCCTATATATATGTACAAAACATTCATTTATTAGAACAAGCCTAAATAGTTTTATGATGATAAAGTTTTATAGCATTATTGTTTTTTATTAATTGTATATAATATTTATTTCGTAAATACATGATATGATAATAAAGTTTATAGCATTATTTTTTTATTAATTGTATATAATATTTATTTAGTAAATATTAACATATTTACAAATGTAGACACCTCTGCATCCCAGAAATGCTGATGTGAATATTATGTCATAATGGTGATGTTCATCATGAGGAGAAATGTAGGTCATGAAGGCTTAAGATCAATGGTAACTGATTAATATAATGAGTTATCTTTTAAATTAATATAATTAATTTAATATGAATTTTTTGTTGAACTTTTTGCTTAAATTGTTTAATGTAAGTATGAGAATGTCACTTGTATGCAATATCATGTCAACTAGTTCATAACAGAATGTGTAGCATGTATGATTTCAATATGTCAAATAATGAAACATAATGTATTATTTGACACGTATTTTTTTTTAAATTAGTATTAGTATCGTCCAATATATTATAAATTGTTATAAGTATTTATGTATATTTTATTTTATAAAATATAAATATATGGAATTTTTGCGGTGATTTAATTTGTTGTCTACACATATTAAATTGAATATAATTATTTTAAAAAAGTTAGAAATAATAAATAGTATTAAAAACAATATTTAGTGACAATAAAAATCGTCATAAAAGCATCACAAAAACTAATTAATCGACTCTAAAGGTACATGATTGTCGCTTGACATATAACTTAGTGGCACTAATCTCATCAAAAAGTGTCGCCTTCATGGTCTATTAGTGAAGATTACGAATCTATTTTTTCCCAAATTGTCACTAAAGCCCAAAATGTCTACTAGTAGGCTTTTAGTGATGTATAATGGGATGCTATAATGGGACGCTTCAACAAAGCAGTGTCGCCTATCAAATATCTTTTGTCCCTTTTAATTGACACGTGATTTTGAGACACAATTTTTATGTCGCTCATTGGTTATTACAACACTTTTAAAGCGTCTTTTATTAGTGATTTTTGCGTAGTGATTGTTCAGTTTGTTTCTCCATGAATTGGTTGAGCATCCAATTTTTCTATGATAACTATCCTTAGTTGTTTGGGAATCTTACATGCAGTAATATTATCTGAATTTCTCATCATTGATTTAGTTGAATGTTAATGGTAATTTTTTTTCTCTTTCAGTGGGCATGCCAAAAAACATGAAGGTGATAAAAAAACTAACCAAACATGTTCTAGTCTTTATGTACAAGGGGTATATATAGGTACACTAGGTGACCTCTTGATATCTAGCTATATGAACCTTAATTAATAACCCATACTTGAACCGTAATAATTTATAGATACATGAGTTATCCTATATACAGCACATACACACACATTAGACTTGAAAAGCTAGAACAACTCAAAAGACACATGAACTTAGATACTTAGGAAAATTCTATAAATGCAAATTATAATTTTACACACTCCCTTGATCTTAATTTGTAATTTTCTTCTTCATTCCAAGACTAGCACATAATCTTCAAAACATTTCAAACTTGCGATGCTTTGTAAAAATACCAACAATTTGATATGAGTCTTCACATACTTAAGGTCCATTTCCATTTTGGCAATTCAGTCTCTAATGAAATGATGCCTTGTATCTATTTGCTTGTTTGATCTTGGAACACTTGATTATTCACAAGACCTTGTGCAACTTATTGTCAATGCAAATAGTCATAGCTTCCTCTTGAGGTAAATGTTGTTCCTTCAACAACCTTCTATGCCAAATAACATTGTAAGTAGAAGAAGATTTCACCACATATTCGAATTTACAAGTTGAAAGTGTGACGATGGATTGCTTCTTAAAACTCCATGTGATTGCACAATCTTCCATAGAAAATACAAAACTCGTGGTATTCTTTCTATTGTCAATATCTCCAACAAAATCCATATAAGATAATCCCGCAAGCTTGAAATCATTAGATGATGGATAAAATAGCCCAAAATAAGTGGTACCTTATGGGTAACGAGGAATTCTTTTGATAACTTTCATAAGGCTAGATGTAGGAGCTTCCATATAATGACTTACTACTCTAACCGCAAAGAGAATATTGGGCCTCGTAAAAGTCAAGTATCTTTTGAAAGTAGTGGAATCTTTTTTCTATCCATCATCAAACTTTGACAACCTCATTCTACATTTTGTGAGTGTGTTCATGGAATTGAAATCAAGCATTTCCAATATCTTCAGAATTTCCTTGTCAGAGCCTTCTTGGGTGATAAATTTCTATCTCCTATTTGATTTCCCTCTAGGCTCAAATAGTAAGACATGAGCCCAGTATCGATCATCTCAAGCTCAAGAGACATAACCTTGTTAGGTTTTGAAACTAGTTAGGATTGTTATTAGTAAAGGTAAGATCATCCACATAAAGACAAACAAGCAAAATATCACCATTATCATAAATCTAAACATAAAGAGAATATTCACGAAGACAACAAATAAACACATTGTCTTAAAAGTACTTGTCAATGCGACTATTCCATGCCCTTGGTGCTTGTTTTAATCCATACAAAGCTTTCTTCAATCTCAATAATTTATCTCCATGGCCTTTAACCATGAATCTCAATGGTCATTCTACATAAACCTCCTTTTCGAGATAACTATTGAGGCAGACCTACTTCACATCAAGTTGATAAGTTCTCCATTTCATTTTAGCTGCTAAGGATATGAGCAAACAAGTAGTTTCCATGCAAGCAATAGGTGCAAAAACCTCTTCATAATGACTATGTTTTTTTCTTGTAACATTTAGCCCAACCTTCACCTTGTATCTCTCCACTTCCCTTAACCATTCCTATTTTTCTCGTACACTCATTTGATGCCAATAGCTTCATGACCTTGGAAGAGAGTTTATAGTTCCTAAGTAATATTCTTCTCTACAGAATTGATCTCTTCTTCGCTTCTTAATCAAACTCAACGTCTCTACTTATCCTTACTTTGTCATTGCTTAGGTTATACAACTTGTAGCCTTCAGAATATGTATCATCATCATGGAAGACATGTTTGATATATCTATCATCAAGCTTGGACTCTCTTGTTGTGAAACATGAAAATATGTAATGCTTCAAAAGACCCTCAAATAATCAACACTAGACTTCCTTCCACTTCATGCCTTCTTAAGGAGTTTTGTCTTTGACACTTTGTTGGAGACTTATTGGACAAATACACTGCACAAGAAATACACGTAGCTAAGTTAAGAACAAATTTATTTTTTCTCTACGATGCACCATAATTTTGTGGTGATTTAAAGACCATTACAGGACAGAGAGATCCATATGATCCACAAAAATCATTGAATTTGTTTGAAAGTGAATTTGCCTCTTCTATCAAATCTCAAAGATTTAATTTCATAGTCACTCCTTTTTTTTTTTTTTTTTACAATAGCTTTGAAATTTTTAAATGCAATAAATGCCTACGATTTTTTCTTTAGAAAATAAACATAAGTATTCCTATTGTAATCATCAATGAAGAACAATAAATATTTATTTTCATAGAGAAAAGATGGATTGATTGGTCTACACACGTGGGTATGAACAAGATGTAAATGAATTCTTTTGGAGAACTACTAAGTGAATACTTGTCGAGGAGACATGCTTCACACAATTGATTAGAATGGTTGATTGAGTGCATCCTTTCATCATCTTCTCTTTTCATAAAGCCTTGAGTGCGCCGAAGTCTTTCAATCTAGCCTTCAAGCATCCTGCTTCAATGGTATTGAGTTTTAACTTGAACATTTTATTCTTTAAAATTAAGCACATTAGCAATCAAATTAGCATTTCATTCTCTAAGCTGAAGACAACAATCATTCATGTGAATCTCATATCCTTTCTCAAAGAGTTAGCCCAAACTCAAAATATTACTTTTCAATTTTGGCACATAATAAATCTTGGAAATAAATACGTGACTATTATCCTTTGAGGAAATTATACATTTTGCTTGAATTCGTACTTTGAAGAATCCCCAAAAGAAACATTATCATTCACCTTTTCATCAAGCTTCCCAAACATTTCTTTGTAGCCACACATATGATGAGTTGCTCTATTGTCCAAGTACCACAATCTTTTTCCATCCTTCTTTTCATCTTTAAGTGTTAGCAACTAGGTTAGCTCCTCCCTATCTTGCTTGTCGCCAAAAAAATTGTCTTTCTCCTCATCATTTGTAGCACTCAGTCCCAAGAATAATTGTCATATTTGTGATAATAATAACACTCAAAATTAGACTCATCATATTTTCTTTCATTTAATCTATAATTGTTGTCTCTTCCTCTTTCAATATCTTTTTCCACATCCTTCACTTGATTATTGGTTTTATCTACACTGTTGGCATTGTTTTGATTGTAAATTCCTCTACCTCATTGGCCAAAACAACTACCACATCATCTTCCAGTTTCTTGTCTTTTTGGCTATTTTCATTTTCAAAAAGACTTTCGATTTTAGGACTTGCACCAAAGACTCTTCATGTCTCCCTTTAATATTGTCTTCATGAGCATGTAAAGACCCCTATAATTCCTAAATTTTCATAGATTCTAGACCTTTCGACTCCTCAATGACACATAGCACATAATCAAATTTTGTGTTAAGAAACAAAGAACCTTCTCCACCACAAGAGCATCTTCTATCTTCTCACCATAACTCTTCAATTGACTCACTATAACCTTCACCCTTGAGCAATAATTCAAAATTCTTCATTTTCAAAGCTTGAAATTTACCTCGTAACATTTAAAGCCGCATCATTTTTACTTGTCAACTCCAAGAAAGGTGCTGCCAAATCTCCTAAGCTTGATTTGTGTTAGCAGCATCGGTTACCTTCAAGAACATCTAATCATCGAACATGTTAGATGAAGGAAACAACTTGTTTCTCTTTCTTCCATATCTTTGCCAAAGAATCCTTCTCATTTTGAGACCATGATACTTCATTTTTGGATGGAGTATAGCTAGCCTTTATCTACAATCTCTCACACAGCTTGTGAGCCAAGCAAGGCTTTCATTCGAAGACACCATGTATCATAATTTTCTTTTGTATGATAAAGGAAATGGAATGAAAATATGTCATTGATAGGCATATCTCTCAAATCTCAAAATCGAGAAAGTGGCTTTGACACCATTTTGTTAGACATAGGAAGAAGTTATACTACTCAATAAATTTTTAATCTTTAAGCACAAGGGTTATATATATGGGTATTAGTTGACCTATAGACATCTAGCAACATGAACCTTAATCAACTCATACATAAATCATATATAATATTTTTTTAGATACATTGACTACCTCATTGAAGGCATACAGACATGCACACACATTGAACTTGAAATTCTAGAACACCTCCAAATACGTATGAACTTAGACCTTTAGGAAATTTTTAGAAATGCAAATTATTATTCTTAACAGATGCAAGCATGCCACTTTCAATAGGAAAAAAGAAGAAGGAAAATTTAAAGTAAACAAATTTGCATAGAAATCTAAAATTAATTATACAATTATATTTAAAAACAAATAACAAAATAATTTTTTAATGAGTTTTTTTTAATATTGGTGGAGAGAGATTCGAACTTGAATCATTGCACTACAAAAAAAGGGTATTTTGTGATAGAAACTTATTGTGACGTCACTTAACCGTCACATAAATAGGGCATCTAGTGATGGACATATCTGGATCATCACAAGTGGTACATTATCTTAAAATAGTCCATCACTAATTGTCATTAAATTTATGGAGCCAAAAATATTTTGAATTATTTGAGTTCATCTGTGATGGAAATCACAAATGTTGTCACAAATTATATGAAAAAAAAATATAATATTGAAAATGATTCTGTGACAATGTTATATCGGTCCCATTAAGATATATTGTTAATTGTGATAGTCATTTTGTTACAATTAAACCTAAAATTCAGTTAAGCCTGTACATTTTGACTGGAAAAATTATAGAGGGAAATTTCCCTCCCATACATTTAGCATAGCTGTGACAGGATTTTAGGCTTCCTGTCACAATTGCTAATTCTATTTATTAAAAATCAAAATCCATTTATTTTTTTTCTTCTTCCCTATTTCCCTCGATCACTCTCTCCCTTTTTCTTCCCACTCCCTTCCTCCTGATCACACATGCCTCATAATGAACCCACACAACTTAAGCCCCTAACTAGAAATCTAGCCACATTCGGCGATGGCGAGCTAACCCACTGCCGGGAAAAGAATGCCCAACCTTTCTGCTACCTTCCCATACGATCCCACAAGAAATAATGTCTCTAATCTTGATAATAAATTTATAAAAGTAAAAGCAGTTTGTTTGTTTGGTTGATTGTTGTTGAGTATCAAAGCAATAATTAAATTGAAAGAAAGTGTAAAAACAAGTCACGGCAACAAGAGAAAGTTCAAGGATTTGATGAAACAATGATTATTACTTCACCCCTATTATTTCTATTTAGCCCTAATGCATGATAGATTCATAAGGTTAACCCCCCTTTGACCACAAGTAATTAGAAGTTGATTCCTCAACACATTCTAGTCTAGCAAGCACAAGGTATTTAATTATTCATAATCTAAATATCGAATATTAAGCCCTAAGACATGCACACCCAATAAGCTATTGTCAAAGTTGTCACTAAGGCATGCAATATTCCTATTACTATGTATTTCATTGCCCATCCATATTATATCCCCTATTCTTAAGCCAATAAAATACTAGATCTATCCACATTTTCATGGAGGCATTGAAAAAAAAAATGAAATATTAACCATGAATATGAATCAAACTCAAATATGCATTCAAAACTAAATAGTCATAATAAGGTTACATTCTAATCCTTACAGAAAATTAGTTACACATATCCTTAAGAATAGCCCTCAAATAACAAAAATAATTGAGAATAGAGAAAGAAATCCAATAGTTGATGGCTATCGAATTTGGTCTGCAATCTTTTTTCTCTTGCGTTTCCAAAATATGCTTCAAGAACAAGGTTGAGATCCTCCACAAGTGCTGGCTGAAAATCCCCCTTGATCAAGAACTAGTGTAGCTAAAATATTCTACGTAGAAACCCTCAAAAATTGAAATAAAAACCTAGAACCCTAAACCTCATTGTCATGTGAATGGTGAATGGTGAACGGTGGAATGGCTGTGTAGCCGAATGGTCTGTGACTGAATGGTCAATCTATTCATAATGCTTCAAGGTGCATGGTATTTATAGGAAAGGTTCTACTAGTTAAAATAGAAAAAACCCTAGAGTTATTTTCTAACCCTAGAACTTATTCCAATCTAATAGGAGATAATATATTATCACAATTAAATCTCCCATAATTCCTCCAAATAGGCGGCCCTCTAGGGTTTACTTAGGTCATTGGTGCCTCACATTCACACTTAGATAAGGAAATATTCGAAATCCCTTTAGGAATCCAATTTCTCTCTAATTCTAATTCCTTCGCTAGTTATTATTCCAATTAATATAATTAGAATAATCTAACCTCCCATGTGGCATTTGATGTGGCAATAATTGTACACCTAGCTGGAGAAGGATGATTTGGCAATCCATGCATAGGTTTCATCCTAGTAGGCAAAGACACTTTCCTTTTATATCTTCAATGTACGTTAGCCATAATACAAGTACACTTTGGATGAAATGAACTCAGAATTAACGAATTCGAGTTTCAAACGTTAGATCTATGTCTTATCTTTCAAGCATATCTTGATCGCGTGAAATGGACATCAAATTCCAATTTCCCCAAGAGAGTGTAAGTCTGCAGCAACTGTTGAAAATGTTGATCTTGTAAATCAAACTGGTACTGATTGACTGATCCAATTGCAATGAAAATTAACAGCATTGAAGCTTAATGCATCATTTGCAACTGGAATCGAACAACACCTCCAAGTGTAGCTCCATATATGATTTTCTCAATAAAATTTGAGCAGAAATACAGTAAATTCTAGCATTTGCCTTTCTTTCTCTAGAAATAGAAAAATATAATAATTCAATACTTTTCAATAACAATAAATTCAAAACCAGCTAAAATTTAATATAAAATATGGCATAAAAACTGTAACTTTTTATGCCTATCAAATACCTCCAAATTGAACTTTACTTGTCCCTAATAAAGACATAAAGAACTAAAAACACCATTCCTATAACATACCCAAATGCCTTGATGAGGTTGCCCCAAAGATTGCACAATCATATTAATTCAAAAGTAATTTCCACATAATCATGCATCACAACACCTTATCTTCTATTCAACATAATCATTACTTTCAAATGTGTGTGTGAAATCAAATAATACACTCAATATCATGCACTTGAATAAATCCACATTAACTAGAGATTGTAAAATATGAACCACCATATGCTTGACATAATTAATTACTCTCCACTAATGTAGATCAATGCATTACCTTGAGTCATTAGGACTTTATAAGCTTGTAATGTTAAGGCTAAAAGGTAATGGTTAGAAGAAAGAAAATGATAGGAAAATAAAAATTCAAAGAAAGAAAACTTATGAATAATATGCTCTTATAAAACTTTTTGTTTTCTCCTTTCAAAAACACTTTTCTTCTTCCCTTCCATCAAACTTCACAAAACAACTTTCTTTTTCACAACATCTTTTTTTTTCTTTTCAACATGTCTTTTTTTCACTTCTTTTTTTCTTTTCTTTTATTTTTCAACTTTTAATTTTCTCTTCTATTTTTCTTTTTTTTCCTTCTAACCACAAAACATAGTCCAGGATCCTCCTGTAATTGCACAACCACCACCAGCGCAGCTTCGTCGTAGTGAGAGAGTAAGACATAAATCTACAAGATATATCTTGCAAGGCGAATCTTACCAAGTCATCAGTGATAGCGACGATGATTTTCTTAATTATAATGAAGCACTGAAAGATGTGGATGCAGAGGATTGGCAGGAAGCCATGGACCGTGAGATGGAATACATGTATTCCAACTCTGTTTGGTCTCTTGTAGATGCACCCGAAAAGGATAAAACCTATAGGGTGCAAGTGGATCTACAAAAGGAAAAGAGTATTAGATTGGAAGGTAGAAACCTTCAAAGCTAAATTGGTGGCAAACGGTTATACCCAAAAAGAGGGGATAGATTACGATGAAACTTTTTGGCCAGTATTCATGCTTAAATCTATCCGGATTCTTATAGCCGTAGTAGCAAAACTCGATTATGAGATTTGGCAAATGGATGTAAAAATAGACTTCTTGAATGGCAGTTTACAAGAGGACATCTATATGCGGCAACCAGAAAGGTTTATAGCTAAAGGCCAAGAACACCTGGTATGCAAGTTGCAAAGTTCAATTTATAGACTGAAGCAAGCATCCAGGTCATGGAACATTAGGTTTGATCAAGCCATTACTTCAATTGGTTTTGAAAAAAGTCATTTAGGTTGATGACAATTTATTGATTGGAATTGATAAAAGGTGTTGTCAGGTGTAAAGGAATGGTTGCACAAGCAATTCGATATGAAAGATTTGGGAGAAGCCGACTATATTCTTGGAATCAAACTTCTAAGAGACCGGAAGAATAAGATGTTGGCACTATCTCAATCATCGTATATTGATAAAATATGTGCCAAGTTTAACATGGATAAATCCAATAGGAGATATTTATCTTTCATACATGGAATCCATCTTTCTAAGGAACAATCACCAAAAACTCCTGAAGAGAAAGATATCATGAGTAAGAAACCTTATGCTTCGGCAGTAGGTAGTCTCATGTATGCCATGTTATGTACTAGGCCAAACATCTGCTATGCTGTAGGAGTTGTAAGTAGGTTTCAAAGTGATCCTGGATTGTACCACTGGGCTGCAGTGAAACATATACTCAAGTATCTAAAGAGAACGAAATATATTAGGATGGCGTATTGTAGTGGGAGTTTAGAAACTGCTGGTTTCACATACTAGGATTTCCAAGGGGACATTGACTCTAGTAAATCTACTTCGAGTTATGTGTTTACTATGAATGGAGGAGCAATTTGTTGGAGGAGCATTAAACAAACATGTGTCGCTGACTCCACCACTGAAGATGAATATGTGGCTGAAAAAGAAGCTGTGTGGCTTAAGAAATTCCTCATAGACCTACAAGTGATACCTTGTGCAAAACGGCCTATTACCTTTTACTGTGATAATAGTGGAGCCGTAGCACAATCTAAAGAACCTAGGTATCATAAGAGGCAAAAACACATAGCAAGAAAGTATTACTTAATTCGTGATTTCATCGAGAGAGGAGATACAATGGTTACTAAAATAGCATCTGAGGAAAACTTAGCAGACCCGTTTACTAAGTATCTACCTGAGAAAATATATCAAAAGCATGTAGAATGTATGGGTTTTAGGAGGGTCCTAGACTTACTTTAGAGTAAGTGGGAGTTTGTTTTTATTTGTGTTTTTGTAATAAGACAAATAAATATTCATTTTTTTTAGTTTAAATAAAATTTGTAGGTATTTTTTTCAATTTTTGTGTACTCAAATATTTTAAGAATAAGTTCCTGATTGATTATGTAGTATATGATCATATGGATACGTCCACAGAAGATATGATCATAAGTTCTCTTAATCAATGAATGAGATCCCAGTTGTTGAGTAAAGTTGGGAGCTTTATTTAGACTGCAATATTTTATGAAATAATTTATCTTGGTTATTATAAAATATTGGTGCAGATTATGTTTGCATTGATTAGGATCAAAGTGAAATTTAATTAAGGTTAAATTTCTGTAAAAAATAATTAAATCTCAAGATATATTTGGTTATTTTATTTCTCTTGAATCCTGAGTTTGTTATAAATTGTTATTTAGATGATTATTGTTCTTTGAGTTATCAATAAGTGAGGTCTATCTTACGACTAATATCTTGATGACTTGGGAATGTGATTGTTAAAATTACCAATTTTTATGAAATAAATAATAAGGAATTTGTATGAAATATCCTCTTGATATGTTTCAATACTTGGATGTAATGAAGTCATTGGCTAGTGCATTTGATCCATTAGAGAAACTAATAAATCAAGAGAATAAATAATTGATTGATTAGCTAAAACAAAAAGATTGAGTTACATGAACTCGGAATTATACTCAAGTTTGTACTCAAGAACAAATGAGAGATTGTTGGATTTATGATCTTGATCCCACATAAGATATTATCTTTGTGATAATTCAATCTGTATTTCAATTTAAATTAAATTTGATTATAAGATAATTTGTTATCTGAAATAATTAAATTATTGATAAGATAAAAGCTAGATAACAGTGGTTATATCTTTTAAGATTTTATTTTAAATTTAAAAGAGAATATTAGTTTGTTTGGGTTTCTTTTATTTGTACGTACAAATATTAGAAAGAATCCAGAGAGCAAAAGTGATCCAACTTTAATTCAGAGAGAATACGTAAAAATATTGAGTGAAAATATTAGAGAAAATATTCATTCTGTAATATTTTGGTTTATACCCTGAGATACAATAGAGTCTACACTCTGCTGTACTACTTGAGATTAGTCCTGGAAGATCTAGTAGATCCAGTGGTAGATTCGAGTAGCAGATTCGTT
Source organism: Ochetophila trinervis (assembly GCA_003254975.1). Taxonomy (NCBI): domain Eukaryota; kingdom Viridiplantae; phylum Streptophyta; class Magnoliopsida; order Rosales; family Rhamnaceae; genus Ochetophila; species Ochetophila trinervis. The sequence continues at coordinate 8,296 of QANX01008105.1, read as the reverse complement.
GGTAGATCAGAGTAGCAGATACGTTGGTAGATTCCAGTAGCAGATCTTATTTAGGCTGTGACATCTTGTAGATCATGGTGCAAATCATAGATCCAGTAGATACGTTATACCACGAATCAAATTCATAATGTCTGTGAGGTACTTTGTTTTAATTTTCATATGATCCAGTCACATATTTTCTTGTGGGTTATTGATTTTACACTTCCGCAACATATATTTTTCTTACAATACCCCAAATTGTTCTATTTCATACCTTGCTCAAACTTCTTTCTCCACATCAATGATTCATAATAGCCAAATTTCACCATCATCAACCACCCCCAAATTATTTTCTACTTTACTCCACCAAATACAAATTTATAAGCATGTATCCATTTAAACATAAGCTCTCTTTAATAATGTGTATAGGGTAGGAAAAATATATTTAGGCTTAAAAAGGTAAGTCAATGTGGTTTAAAGAAAAAAAAAAACTCTAATATGCAATCTTTTATGCATCCTAAAAAAGGCTCAAACATGGTACAGACGGATAAATATTTCAAAGGTAGGTTAGAAAGGCTCAAACTCAAAACAAAAATGGCCTAAATCATATTCAAAGTAATGCATGTCTCTAGGATTTCGCCTTAAACAATAATTATGCAAGTTCTAGAGTTCAAAGATAATCACTCTAGTTTAATGCAAACCTTCTCCAAAATACAATCTAAATCATGCATACTTAACAAAGTGTTCAAAATGGTTTGGAAAGTCACAACATGTTAATTTAACTTTAGGCATTAGAGAGTACACTAAAACAATTTCACTACCTAAGAATCAATTTATTCACAATCATATTCTTATCATAGGCTCGTCAAAAAAACACCACTAAAACAAAAAAATTAGCAAGCAAAAAACAAGAGTATAAAAACTAAACCTAAAAATAAAAACTAAAAAAGAAAACTTTATAACAAAAATAAGCACCCCCAAATTAAGGTGAACATAGCTCTAAATGTTAAAAACAAAGAAAATAAATATAGTAAAGAATAAAGGAAAAGAAAGCTCCCCCATTCAATGAAATACAAACTCTAAGCTCATAAGGCTCCCTTTGGCCGATTACTCCTTCTATGCCTCTCCTTTGATTTTTCTTCTTTGAAACCTAAGAACACAAAACAAAATAAATTAAGAATAAAAAAAAAAGAAAGAAATTTAAAACTCTGGGTTACCTCCCAAAAAGCGCTTGTTTCAAGTCTTTAGCTTGACTTTCTTGTGATGTTCAACTAGGATCATATATAATGACGATGTCATCTTCATAGTATTTTCCAAGCTTCGGATATGGCAATTGTGCATGAGCTTGGAATCCTTGAAAGCTTTTGACATCTGTAACTAAATGAGTCTCATCTTGAATAAAAAATGTGAATGCAATAATGACTTGAGCTTCTTTAGGTATAATCATGCTTGAATTAGCTTCTATTGAGGTCCACTTGTCTTCAATTCCTAGTTGCGAATTTGAATATGCATCTTGAGCTCTTGGAAATTCAATTTCTTGCTTGAAAAGTTGAGAACTTGGCTCCTTTAATAGTATCGTTCATGAAGCATGGCCATGATCTTACTCGCCTCTAGTTTTACTAACTTTTGGCTTGTTTGAGTACTTGATGTATTCTCTCGATGATCCTCAAGCCCTTTATCTTCATCTAATGGCTCATGAAAATGTACTAATTCCTCAACTTGCTCACTACAGTTAATTTTGACATTGTTTGGCAAGTCTTTTTGAGTTCTTTGTGAAAATGCTACATCTAGTTGCTCTATAGAAATTGCAACATCTTTAAATATAGCAAATAGCTCATGATGCGATTCCTCAAATAGTGCACAGTAACAGCTTCTTCTTATGGTGACTTTCTTTGATGTTGTAGAATCTTTGAAGGATCAAGCCATGGATATTTTGGTTGATTGTACCATGCAAAGTAGTATGTGTTGGGAGGAGATTTGTTTTGCCATGAGAAATCCTCATATGAATATTCAAAAAGAATTTCCCACTTGACAATAGAAACTTCAATGGTTACCTCCACATAGTTCGCATATTACAACTTGGACTCCATAATTCTCAATTTCATTCCAATAAGATTGATACCCATAACCTTGAAATTGCATATTATACTCTTAATTCTAAGATTGCATCCTTTTCAAAAAAAAATTTCTCAAAATGTTCATATGAGTTGACAAACTTCATAAAAAAAATAAACAAAAATTTAAACTAATAAAATAAAAATTCCAGCAACTAAAAATTAAATTAAACAAACTAAATCAACTCAAAAGATTAAAACTAACAGCAAACCAAATAAAACGCAAAGAAAACACAAACATAAAGCAAAATAAAACTAAAAACAGCAAGCAAATCAAATTAAGAACATAAATAAAAGTGCAGTATTATTTTTTTCGGATTTCCAAATTTTGTTTTTTAACTAAACAAAAGAATAAACAAATAACAACTAAAAAAATCTCAAATTCAGTAAATAAAACCTAAAAACCGAAACAAATAAGAACAGAAAATAAAATAATTTATATTTATTTTTTAAAATAAACCAAAAACAAAAAATTAAACTAAAAACAGATATTTAATCAACAATAAATTTAAATCAAAACTAGAAATAATTATTCCTTGGCAACGGCGCCAAAAACTTGTTGTGGGAAAAATTGATAACTCGCAAGTGCATGAATCAACAAGAAATAAAGCGGTTTTTTATGAGAAAACCGATATCGATCCCACAGGAAATAATATCTCTAATCTTGATAATAAATCAATTGTTAATCAAATTAATAAAAGTAAAAGTAGTTTGTTTGTTTGGTTGATTGTTGTAGAGTAGCAAAGCAATAATTAAATTGAAAGCAAGTGTAAAAACAAGTCACGGCAGCAAGAGAATGTGCAAGGATTTGATGAAACAAGGATTATGACTTCACCACTATTATTCCTATTTAGCCCTAATGCATGATAGATTCATAAGGTTAACTCCCCTTTGACAACAAGTAACTAGAAGTTGATTCATCAATGCATTCTAGTCTAGCAAGCACAAGGTATTTAATTATTCTTAATCTAAATACCAAAATTTAAGCCCCAAGACATACAAACTCAATAAGCTTTTGTCAAAGTTGTCACCAAGGCATGCAATATTCCTATAACCATGTATTTCATTGCCCATCCATATTATATCCCCTATTCCTAAGCCAATATAATATTGGATCTATCCACATTTTCATGGAAGCAATAAAAACTACAATGAATTATTAACCATGAATATGAATCAAACTCAAATATACATTAAAAACTAAATAGCCATAGTAGGGTTACATCATAATCCTTATAGAAAATTAGTTACACATATCTTTAAGAATAGCCATAAATATTCTAAAGAAAACATAAATCAAATAACAAAAAGAATTGAGAATATAGAAACAAATCCAATAGTTGATGGCTGCAGAATTTGGTCTCCAATCTTCCTTCTCTTGTTTTTCCAAAATATGCTTCAAGAACAAGGTTGAGATCCTCCACAAGTGCTGGCAGAAAATCCCCTTGATCAAGAACTAGTGTGGCCAAAATCTTCTATGTAGAAACCCTCAAAAACTGAAATAAAAACCTAGAACCCTAAACCTCCTTTCCATGTGAATGGTGAATGGTGGAATGGCTATGTAGCGAAATGGTATGTGACTGAATGGTCAGTCTATTCATAATGCTTCAAGGTGCATGGTATTTATAGGAAAGGTTCTACTAGTTAAAATTGGAAAAACCCTAGAGTTATTCTCTAACCCTAGATCTTATTCCAATCTAATAAGAGATAATATATTTTCACAATTAAATCTCCCATAATTCCTCCATATAGCCAGCCCTCTAAGGTTTACTTAGGTCATTAGTGCCTCACATTCACACTTTAGGAATCAAATTTCTCTCTAATTCTAATTCCTTCTCTAATTATTATTCCAATTAATATAATTAGAATAATCTGACCTCCCATATGGCAATAATTATACACCTGACTGAAGAGTGATGATGTGGCAGTCCATGCATAGGTTTCATCATAGTAGGCAAAGACACTTTCCTTTTATATCTTCAATGTACGTCAGGAAGATTCCAAGTACACTTTGGATGACCAAATGAACTCCAAATTCACTGATTTTAGTTTCAAATGTTAGGCCTATGTCTTATCTTTATAGGAATATCTTGATCTCACTAAATGGACATCGAAAAGTCATTCAAATTCCAATTTCTCCAAGAGAGTGTAAGTCTGTTAGAACTGTTGAAAATGTTGATATTATAAATCAAACTGGTACTAATTGGCTACTCCAATTGCAATGAAACTTAACATATTTGAAGCTTAATGAATCATTTACAACTGGAATAAAATAAAACCACCAACTGTTGCTCCAGATATGCTTTTGGTGGAATGCAAGGTGGACAACCAAGTAATGCTTATGTATTTACTTTTCATGTAGTCTATAGTATAGCAATGACCGGTTTATATTAAATTAAGTCCCTTTTATGTTTTGTTGGGGAGTATTCAAGGCCTAGTTATGTATCAATTGAAATTGTCACTGATACTTTAGAAGGTACTTATCTGGTACTTAACATCTTAAATATGTTGATAGAAATTCCACTTGAGATGATGGTTTTAATTGTGATTCAAATGTGTGTGTAATGCAATGTTGGTACTTTTTTTAAATAATACTTTGGAGACATTGTTAAATATGTTATGGAAGTAATAACTATAGAAATTTTGTGTGTGTGTGTGTTGAATATAAAATGAGGGAAAGGGTTGTGAGGGTTTATGTTCAGTTAATGAATGTTTATCTTTTCACTTAAACATTTCTTGATAATGTATGAACTATGATTTACCATGATTTTCTAGACATGGCAGAATATGCTACAAACTGGCCTTATAGTTGGCGGGTGGGACAAGTATGAAGGTGGTAAAATCTATGGAGTACCCCTCGGTGGAACACTAATAAGCAGCCTTTTGCCATTGGAGGTATGGTTTGTTCTTGTCTAAATTACTAAACAACTTTCCTACTTACTTTTGTTATTGGGTTCGATGCATATTCCGATTGTTATTATGCATGCTTATATATGTTGTGTTACATCTTACTTTCTTTGATATAGTAACATATAACATGAACCTTTTGAATCATATGGGTAATCATCAAATTTACTTTGGCTTTTATATTGATTGATTGGCTAGGTCTTGATGTTCTCCGATTAAATTCCACAATCATTTACTAGTTGCTGAATTTTGTTGCCAAGTGTTGATCTTCCACTTTGTCAATGTTATATGTTGTGCTTTACTAATGTATGGCTGGCTTGGCCTAGTTTTGTTCTAACATCAACTGCATTAGAAGCAACTTATTAAGTGAGTTTGCTTAACTGTGGATGTTTGATTTTTAGGCTCTAGCTCCAGTTATCTGTATGGGTTTTTTGAGGGAGTGACTAGAAATGTTTACTCCGTCAATAAACTTCCAAGCAATTGGCTGTTTAAGCCCTTAAAAAACCTTCGCAACAAAAATTTATTATTTGTTTCTTTTCGGTGAAAAACATAAATTTACTATTTTTTGGTTTAAAAATAGAAATTTACTTAGATAAAAGAAAATTTATCTAAGTAACTGGGATACATCCGTATTGGAAAATTTATCAATGAAGAATATAATAACGACAAGTGCTTCAATAAAGAAATTTTGAACCTTTTATATGAAATGTGTTAATGTTAAAGGAATTTCAAATTGTTTCTTATCTTATATTCTATTTGAATTGTACCATTTACTGATCATATTCAATGGGCTGTGTTTATATGGAATAGACAAAATATTTACATTGAAATGGTGTGAGCAAAAAAATAGTGAAATAAAAAATATATGACAAACTATATCTGGAAAAAAAATGATTATGATAATTAGTTGTCACAGATGATATATTATGACAAACCGATACTTGTCACTTTAACCATGTCGGCATTGCTGAATAAACTACTGATGGAAGGGGTAGTCATATAAGACATTTCTGTGACGTGAATACCTATCACAAAATTTATTTACTGTGACAGCGTGTTGTCACAAGACTGTCACAGTTGATATGTTTGAACACATTAATTTTGGTCACACTTAACTTACTGTGATGGTTTGTTGTCACAAGATCATCACTGATGGTTCATCTGTGGTAGATCAAACTCCGTCTTTGAAGCCTTGCAAGCGGTGACTAGCCGGTATGTCAGAACTACCATTAATATATGTGACCCAGCCTTCACAATTAAGCAGTTTTCTGTCACGGAGAACAGTAAGTGGTCATTGAAACCCTTTTGTGTTGGGTCTAGTGCGACAGGTGTGTGACGGGTTAGTATCCGTCACATGAAGTGGTTTCAGTGACAATTTCGTCACATATACTACGTTTTGTGAGCAATTTTCTTCCGTCACAAAAAGTTCTATTTTTTTTGTAGTGTTACCATAGTAAATAATAGTTTTTATCATTAAGCTATCCCTTCATAGAGAATCTTAATATGTTCTTGAATGCCTTAACAATAAAAAATCTTCAAAAATAATAAAATCAACTAGAACAATGAAGAACTAACTAAAAACAAAAACAAAAAAAAATTAAAACCTGAAAAACATTCTAAAGGACTGATTGAATTCAGGGAGTGTTAAGAGTTGTGTGTGTCTATTTCGTATTACAGTTTCCCCTTTATATAGACATTTAAAACTACAATCGTTAATTAAAAAAGTACCTACTAGATAAATCTTGATAAGAAGCAAGATAAAATAAATAAAGGACCTAAATAAATATAAAGCTATGTTTATCCAAACTGCTTATTTTGACAAAAGTATAGGTTAAACAAATACAAAAAATAAAGGTCATGACAGTAAAACCATCACACTACAAAAAAAGTGAGCAGTTGCTACGAATTTTAGCCATAAAAATATTGATTTTTAGCTAAAGGGTGTTTTTTCTCACATTCTCCAGATTTGTAGCTAATCACTAAAAATTTCATACAAATCAGCTACAAAACATTCATTGTAGCTCAATTTTGTAACTAAAAATTCAAACTTTGAGGCAGCAAAATTTCCCTCCTTCCAATATTATAAATGTAATGTTCTTTTGCTACAAACAGTTAAGTTCGTGTGTAATAGTATAATTTAGCTACAAAAAAAATTGTAGCACAAATATAATATTAACACCTTCAAAAATATTTGTAGCTAAACTAAAACCGGTGGCAGTTTTGTAAATATACAAAGCGTATGTCCTGTTTTTTATTTGACCAAATTTTCTCCCTTCTAACTCCACCTACTCCGAATGTGTCTCAAATTATCAGACATTTTAGCAAACATGGGAGATTGAGAGCTGAAATGGTGGAAAGTCCTTTCCAAAACCATCGATTTGCTTCCTCCACTAGCTTCCTCAAGTCATCAGCTTCTTCAAGTCACCGTTTGGTAATTATTTTTCTATGAATCTATTTTCTCCTTTGTATATTAGGTCCTTTATTTACTATTTTGATTTTTTCTGGTTTGGATTGGTAAATGGAGATGCTATGTTTGCTATTACCCTACAATCTATAACATTCTTCATTATCGTATACTTTCTAGAGCCCTTGTAGTGTTGTTTATTATTACTATTGTTTATGAGTATTTTTTTAAATACATTTTAGCATCTTTTCATATAAAGAATAACCCATGAATATTTGTCTAAATCTAACGAAGATGGGAAAGGANAAATCTGACGAAGATGGGAAAGGAAACCTCCAATATTGTGCTAGATTTTTCTTTACAAAAAATTAAGACTTGCCTTAAATTAGGGAAAAACATAAACATATTTTCTTTTTTCCTTTTTCTTTTTTATGTGTGAGCTTATGTGTTTGTCTTGTGTACAATATTCTTGCTTGGCTGCTGTGGTTTACTAGTTGAAAGATTACTTAACAATGGGCTAGCTTTTTTTGTTTTCTCTGCTTTGCAATTTTCACTCAAAAATTAGAGAGAGCATCAATTTATTTATAGAAAACATAATAGATTTGATATATCCTTGGTCTGTCTTTTCCACATTATATATCTCTTCTTCAAAAATGCTACTTCTTTACTTCAAAAACTCACACAACTCACCCCTCATTAAACATAATAGTTGGGTTTTTTTTTTTTCTTTTTTTCCCTTTTTTCCTGTTACCTAGAATTTAAATTCCAATTCTTGGCCTGTTAGCTAGATATGCATTTGTTCTCTAGTTTTTTGCTTTGATAGGTTATTATGTTTGTTAAGTATAGTGAAACTCTGTATTTGTTAGGTGGGGTTTGGTGGAAAATTGGAACA
>QANX01008103.1:0-51014 GCA_003254975.1 Ochetophila trinervis | reverse complement strand
AAATTACTTCAATAACTACTCAGGATAATGACATAATGTTGGTTGAAAATCCAGACATAGCCAATCTTGCCACTGTTATCCCCATGCAAATCATAGCTTCTTACCCTGATAACCGGAACTATCATTTTTTCATTGATTATCACAATTTGCACCTTCTTTTTTTCTTTTTTCTTTTTTTAACTTTTCAGAAATAAAGGGGAATTTGGGTTGATTTATTTCATGCTTCCAATTACGTGCACACAGGCAAGAATAATAAAATGGGTTCTGTGGGGACACAAATGTTACAACGAAAAAATCGCACCTTTTGGTTCCAAAGGCTCGACTATAAGCTTTATTTTGGTTTTCAATGGCACAGCAAAACATTGGAGTTCAAGTGAATTGAAAACTCCGAAGGCCATCTTTTCCAATGGTGAACAAACTATTGAAATGTCGTTTATTAACACATTTATTTTTAATTTTTAATTTGTAATTTTTGATTTTTAGCTTTTTTTTAAAAAAAAATTCATTTGATAATTATTTTTGTTTTTGATTTTTTCTTTTTATTTTGTATAATATTATATATAAAATCCATACTAAAAATCTAGAATTAAATTTTACATATAAAATTCATTTTAAAAATTCAAAATCAATATTTAAAATGTCAAATACAGATTCATAAATAAATAAAATAAAATTTGAATAATCAATTATAAATTTTTTAAAAAATAAAAATAAAATCACAAATAATTCTAAATATATGGCAAAGCACATCTAATTTAAATTTTACAATCAATTTTTTTTTTTTTAAATGAGTAGTACATTTATTATTAGAGTAGGACATGTTATAAATGTTTTAATGGTTTTTTTTTTTTTTACCAATAGTCTCTTATTTTTAGGACTTTTTACATATTTAATCCTGATCTTTTTATTTAGTAGTTTATTATTTACCCACCGCCACATTTGTTTGCAAATGCAGTCTAAACCCCACTTTGTTCTACAAATCTTTTCTCTTTCTTCTACAACCTTCCCTTAAACTTATCTCTATATTGGTTTTCGTGTTCCACTTTAACTTTCCTTAAATGCAATTATCTATTTTCCTCCCTCTCATTCCAAGAACACCCAGTTAAAGAAAGATAGCGAGAAAAGAAAAGCTTTCATTTAAGTAATTTGAGATCTGGGTTTTGTAAATTTAGTGCTGTGTTTTGTTTTTTTCCTTCTATTGTTTTGCTCCACTGATCTGTGATTTTCTTGAGGTAAAGATATTTTATATTTTGGATTTGGTTGTTTTGTTGGTGGGTCGGAGATCTGGAAGTGAACCAAAAAATACGTAGGTGGAGGAGAATGAGACTGAGAAAGAGCAAAAATAAAATGTAAACTGACAAAGGATCTACTCAAAGCTTCAGTCCCTGTTTCTTTCAGAGTTGGCTTCGCAGAAATGTTACCGTTGGAGAACTTCAAATTCTATTGGCGGCTTAGTTTTAAGTCTAACGATGTCGTTTTAATATTATTTCTTAATTGTTTGTTGTAACGAACTCACGTGGCCTCACACTCGGTGAAATATTTGTTTTTTTATTTTGTCTCTGTGTGGTCCACATGTCCAGAGGATGATTCCTTTTGGAACAGAATTAAAGAGGTCATCGTCTAGCTTAGGAAGTTAGTTTTTCATATTGCCATTTTACTGTATTTCTCTGAGCTTGCGAACTTTGGTTTTTGTTAATGAATTGATATTTGAGATTCAAATTATTTCTGTTTGATATCAATTTCGAGCATCTCTGTTCTTGTTATTGACTTCCTAAGTCAAATTGGTATCAGAGCTCAGTTTTTTTCCCAATTGCTTCGATGTCCAATATCGGTGAAGGAAGCAACCATGCTCCTGTGGATGAATATAGCATGAAGGTCTTAAGAGCATCCATGGCGGGTGTTGAGCAAAAATTGGAAGATCTCACAACTGAGATCCGGCAGCTTTGTTCCATACTCACCAATGGAACATTGATGAATATGAATGCCAGTAGACTGCGCGTTCAAAACCCCACTTGTTCTCGCCTACCAACTCTTCAGACTCATCAACAACAACAGATTCCAACTCCATTGGATCCAGAACCAATGGTAACCCCTTTCCTTCTTAGACCTCGTTACCAACCCCCACCTCAACCACCTACTCAGCACCATACCTAACCAAGACAGAACCCCCCCATCTCCCTTTGGATTTTGATTCCGAAGAGGATTTCGAACCATACACTGGAATTCATCAAGACCAATTGCCCTTCGAAAAACCCCATAGGTACAATAATCAGTACCATCCCTCTAACTTCAAAATCAAAGTGGATATGCAAGTGTTTGATGAATATTTGGGAATTGAAGAATTCCTTGATTGGCTGTCCACGATAGAACTTGTTTTGAATATATGTTGGTACTTGAGGAACAGAAAGTCAAGTTGGTAGCTTATAAACTTAAATAAGGAGCTCTAGCATGGTGGAACCAACTAAATTGCAATCGAGGGAGGCAGGGAAAGAGGTCAGTGCAGACCTGACTCAAAATGAGGAAGCTACTACAGGCCAGATTCCTGCCAAGTGATTATGGCTGAATCTTGTTCCAAAAATATCATCATTGCTCTCAGAACAATCGCAGCATTGATGCATATTCTAAAGAATTTTGCCTATTGAGTGCCATGAATAACCTCAATGAAAGTGAAGACCAACTGATTTCTCAGTTTGTCTCTAAATCACCTTATTCAGGAGAGGTTCGAACTCAGTCCTATATGCTCACTGGATGATGCTATCAGTCTTGCCACTAAAGTCGAAAGGCATATACAAAGAAGTAACCCCAGACATGCAACTCGATAGAAATCACCTAATGAATTCTATCAAGACAGATCCAGATCAACCACCTCCCCACCTAATTTGAAACCCCCAAACCCCCAAACAAAGCCTAACCCCAAACCAATTTTTCAAAACACTAAACCATAGAACCCATATACTAAACATTTCCCTCTAAAGTGTTTCAGATGCAACCCAGAGGAAACCTGTCAATTATGTAGAACATGCTGACCAGTCCAGCAGTGAGGTTGGTGAATTCAAAGATGCTGAAAGTGGAATTGATGAGGAAGATGTTGAGCTTGTTGATGGAGATAATGGAGAGCCCCTTCTGTGCATTGTCCAGAAAGTGATGCTATCCTCCAAGCAACCACAAGGTACACAGAGACAATCTATCTTTAAGACTAAATGCACTGTGAATGGGAAAGTGTGTGAGGTTATTATTGATGGAGGGAGTAGTGAAAACTTTGTATCTAAGGCTCTTGTGAAAGCACTTAACATGAGCACTATGAAGCATCCTCATCCATATTCAATTGGATGGGTTAAAAAAGGGAATGAGGTTAAAGTCACAGACCTATGTAAAATTCCATTTAGCATATGCAAGCACTACAAAGATAAGCTACTGTGTGATGTGCTTGACATGGATGCCTGTCACATCCTACTTGGGAGGCTTTGGCAATTTGATAATCATGTGACACACAATGGCAGGGAAAACACATATACTTTCAAATGGAATAACAAGAAAATTGTACTCATGCCAACTAATTTACATTCTACCCCTACCTTATCTTCACAACCCTTAATCCACCCTTTCAAACCCACCCTTTTGACACTCTCAAGCACCAAATTTCAAAATGAACTCAACACAAACCATAACTCTTTTCCATCATAGCTACAGCCCAAATCAAGCCACCCACCACCTCCCAGTCAGTTAAACTCCCAGCACCCATTCAAAACCTTCTAGACAAATTTCACATAATAGCCCCCACTGACCTCTCTAACTCACTCCCACCTCTTAGAACCATCTAACACCAAATTGACTTTACCCCAGGTGCTTCTATACCCAACATTCCCCACTACAGGATGAACCCTAAAGATAACCAAATTTTGCAGGACATTGTGGATGACCTTCTGAAGAAACACCTCATGAGGGTGAGTTTAAGTCCATGTGCTGTCCTAGCTTTGCTGGTGCCAAAGAAAGATGGCAGCTGGAGGATGTGTGTTGACAACAAGGTTGTCCACAAAATCACAGTCAAATATAGCTTTCCAATACCCCGGATTGAAGACATGCTTGACAAGCTTGGAGGAGCACAGTGATTTACCAAGTTAGACATGAGGAGTGGCTACCATCATATCAGAATTAGACCAGACGATGAGTGGAAAACTGTCTTCAAGACTCAAGAAGGCTTATATGAATGGCAAGTCATGCCATTTGGCCTCTGCAATGCTCCTAGCACATTCATGAGATTCATGAATGAAATTCTCAAGCCTTTTACTAGAAAATTCCTAGTAGTCTTCTTTGATGACATTTTAATATACAGCAAGAGCAAAGAGGACCATGTAACTCATCTAGAACAGGTTCTCAAAGTGCTTCAACAGAATTAGCAATTTTATCCTAGGTTATTTCCATAACTCAAATTAGGATAATCCTTCCATCCAGGACTATAAGTGTTAGAAAAAAGATTATATTTGTGTTGTGGATATCCCAGAAATCCACCAACTGCATTTGCTTACTAAATGATCTCATCTTCTTGTAGGGTTGGGCATGAATCTGTAGCATGACCCCCAACGAAGCAAATTCACAAACCTTAGTAGCTTGAGCATTCCCTACAACCAACTGTCGAACTAAAGAGGTTAAGTTAGAAATCTGGCACTAAAGGTTGGATGTATTTACCTCATAAATTTTTTTAGCTGGAGGGTTGGATCGAGAGCCAAACTGCTGTTAATTAGCAGCCATAGTAGAGATGAGATGTCTGGCTTCTTCTGGAGTCTTTTCAACTAAAGCACCTCCACTTGCTGCATCCACCATACTTCTTTCCATGGGTAACATGCCTTCATAAAAATATAGGATAAGGAGTTGCTCGCTAATCTGATGGTGAGGGCAACTAGCACACAATTGTTTAAATCGCTCCCAATACTCATATAGCGATTCACCATCATGTTATCGGATGCCACAAATCTCATTTCTTATATTGGCAGCTCTTGAAGAAGGAAAATACTTCTCTAAAAATAACCGCTTCATCTCATTCCAAGAATTAATAGATTTGGAAGGAAGATAGTATAGCTAATCTTTAGCTGCATCTTTAAGTGAGAAGGGAAAAGCTCGTAACTTAATTTGTTCTTTAGTTACACCATGCGGCTTCATCCATGAGCACACTACATGAAACTCCTTCAAATGTTTATGAAGATCTTCACCTGCAAGACCAAAGAAAGTTGGGAGTAAGTATATTAATCCAGACTTTAATTCAAATGAAGCTTGCATTTCAGGAAATTCAATGCAAATAGGCTGAGAATTTAAATTTGGAGCAGCCAACTCCTTTAAAGTTTGAGGTTTGTTGTTGTTAGCAGGGGCTGCCATCTCCTCATATTCAGAATCACTATCTAAGCTCAGATCTCATTCTTTTGATAGTCTATTCATGCACCTGAAATAACAAAATCTCAAAGTAAACTAACACTAAAATTAGAATAGAAAGAAATTGACGCACAGTCCCCGGCAACGGCGCCAAAATTTGATGCTTGTTGTAAACACCAAAATTAATTACTGAATTTAAACACTACGTAGTAGCGGCAAGTTCAGGTCGATTCCACAAAGACTGATAATCAAACTTGATCTATTCCAATTAAAGCAAAATTAAAAAGACAAAAGGGGAATTTTATGTTGGCAAGTTCAAATATTAAAGAAAACAATTTAATAAATATTAAAAATAACAATAGGAGAAAATCTTGGGTCGTAGTATCTTCAATTACTAAAGAACAGGTGATCACAGACAAAAATATATCCGAAAATAATCATTGAATGTTGGATTGAATAAAATAGCACGGCCAATTTTATTCTAACTCTCACAATTAATTAATTAAGATACGATGGTAAATTAATCATGATTCTGAAATATCTAAACCAACGTGATCTAAATCAAATCAGAACAGCATTAAGAACAATAGCAACCAACAATAAACAAGTCCTACAAATGTTGTAAAACTTTAATTTATTATTCATTCTCCTAAGAAATTAACAAAAGCTTAGCATGCAATTATTAAAATCAAAGTGCTACTAAACATAGAACATTCAATACGATTGAATTCCTAATTAGCAAATACCAAATCCACAAATAATTATAACGGATCCAAATTATAATCAAAAGAGAATTGAATAATAAACAAATAAATTGGAAGAATACAAATTGAATAATTAAACTTGAATTAAAACTTATAAATCAAGTCTCACACATTGTACTTTAGTAATGAACGGTACTCTTACTCAAAAGAGAGATTTAGCTACTCATAATTGTTAGAAATCTCAATTCTTTGTTGTTTTTGCTCTAAAAACGGCTATCCCCTTTACAACAATCATAAAACATATTTATAGTAAAACCTATAGCTAAAACTGATGAAAAAAATGCGCCTAAACGCTCATATTCGCGCCCATCCAGGCGCCTGGGCATGCCCCTGGGCTGCACTGCCTTGCTGCGATTGTCCACATAATTACTGTTTTGCCACTGCTTCTTTATTTTCTGTTTAATTACGATTTTGCCACTGTTTCTTCATTTTTCATTACTTTAAGCTCAAATTCACCTAAAACATAGAAAAACACAAATTAATCTATTTTAAGTAAATAAAATATGCTCAAATCAAGTATTGAGGTACATAAAATATATATAAATTGCATCCCATCAGCCAAAAGGACTTCCCAAAACACAGGCTTATACTTTCCATTCCCAATTCCACTCAACATCTGGGAATACCTATCCATGGATTTCATCCTTGGTCTTCCTTAAATCGAAAAACAGTTTGACTCTATCCTCGTTGTGGTTGATAAGTTCTCCAAGATGGCACACTTTATCCCCTATAAAAAAACTATTGATGTTATCTATGTTGCTAACATTTTTTTCAAGGATATAGTAAGCCTACACGGAATTCCCAAGACAATCACTTCAGATCGTGATGCCAAGTTCATGAGCCATTTCTGGAAGACCATCTGGCACAAGTTTCAGACCACTCTCCAATTCAGTAATGCTTACCATCCACAGACAAACGGCCAGACTGAAGTAGTGAACTAGACTTTGGGAAACATGTTCCGCAGTTTTGCCGACGATAAGCCCAAGCAGTGGGACTCAGCTCTCACTCAGGCTGAGTTTGCCTACAACAGTATGACCAACAGATCCACCCGATTTTCCCCTTTTACTGTTGTATACACTAAAACTCCCAATATAACTACTGATATAGCAGCTAATCCTAAGGGAGATATTCTTTCATCAGTGACATTTGCTAACAATGTCACTGATGTCCATCAACAAGTACTTAAGGCACACCAAACTTCTTACACCAAATACAAAACAGCTACAAATCAACACCGTCTGTTTAAGACCTTTTATGAAGGAGACTTGGTTATGGTCTACTTGAGAAAAGATTGTTTTCCTTCTGGAACTTATCACAAACTCCGAAATCGAAAAATTGGACCTTTTCAAATTTTGAAGAAACTTGAGGATAATGCCTACACTATTAATTTACCTTCGGACCTGCAAATCTCCTTCACCTTCAATGTCTGAGACTTGTTCGACTACCATCCCCCAAATGATGCTCCAACCCTTTCAACTCTACTCGAGGCCGAGCTCTTTCCAAGTGGGAAGGATTGACAAAGGATCTACTCAAAGCTTCAGTCCCTGTTTCTTTCTCTTGTTTTTCAGAGTTCGCTTCGCAGAAATGTTACCATTGGAGAACTTCAAATTCTATTGGCGGCTTAGTTTTAAGTCTAACAATATCGTTTTAATACTATGTCTCAATTGTTTGTTGTAACGAACTCACGTGGCCTCACACTCGGTGAAATATTCGTTTCTTTATTTTGTCTCTGTGTGGTCCACGTGTCTAGAGGATGATTCCTTTTGGAACAGAATTAAAAAGGTCATTGTCTAGCTTAGGAAGTTAGTTTTTCATATTGCCATTTTACTGTATTTTTCTGAGCTTGCGAGCTTTGGTTTTTGTTAATGAATTGATATTTGAGATTCAAATTATTTCTATTTGATTTCGATTTTGAACATCTCTTCTTTCGTTATTGACTTCCTACATCATAAACGGAAAAGAAAAATAAAAAATGTGTTTTTTTTTCTTAAAATTTTAAAAACGTTTTTGGAAAAAAAAATAATAATAAATGGTAAAAATTTATCAAACATGTTTCCGTTTAATCAAAAATAAAAACGGAAAACGAAAAACAAAAATCTAAACAAAGATGCTCTAAACTATTAATAACCCACTCAACAAATCCGTCGCCTAAAATAGTTCTTTTTTGGTTAGCTGATTTTTATAAAACTTCTGTTTAAAGAATAATTAGTTACAGTAAGCATGTTCTGGTAGATCATCATTATTATTATTATTAGCACTTCTTTTCATTGATGAATAAAATTGAGCTTTGTTGATATGGCACTGTGAAACCGGTCAAGATTCATGCACGGATAGATTCTGCAACTAATAGAAGACAAACACTCATTCTCTAACTTAATTATTGCTCTAGCTAATGAGTAGTTGTAAATGGAAGTGACTGTTTTTGTCTTAGAGATTTAACATGAGATATTATTATTGGGTTTTAAAATGTTGAATATGAAAAACTCACTTCACTTTTCCCCCTTTTTTGGGGTTTGGGGTCTAAATTTCTGCATAATTCCAAAAGTATTAGTATTAAATCTATTCATTACAATTTACCGAGGATTAGAAACACAAGGTCGAGAATGACACCCAAAATATAATAAATGAAAGCATCCAAAAACTCCCCACACGTGCCACCCAATATGATAAACCGATAAGGGTCTCTTCTATATTTTGTTGGCTGACCCCATTCACTGTCAAGTTTCAAGCTAATATATTTACCAAAAAATAAAAGTTTCAAGCTAATATAACCACGAAGTGATAGCTTAGCTGGAAAAAAAACTAGCATCCAAAAGTTGACATTCGAATTTTAGCATGTTCTGATTTTATCTCATATAGTTTCATTCTCCAATGATAGAAAATTTATAGTCATTTAATAATATTAGAAAATATTTCTTTTTATTCATTAAAAAGAAGAAAAGTTTCAAGATAATATAATGGCCAAACCCTCGACTTTCACAAAACCAAACGAAGTGCAAGCAGACAATTTAAGCCTCATTGAATTATTTTTTGATTTTTGCCTTTGTTTTCCCGGATAAAAGAAAACTAACAAAGCAAAATGCCCACTATTACGTACACGGATAAGATTTGCAATTCTATTCCTTCTCCTGCTGGATGGGTCTCTCTGCTCTGACCTGCTGACCCATCTTCCTTTTGGTTGTTTTTGCAGTTTTCAATTACTTGAAAGTGTTATTTTCCAAAATTCTTGGGGAGCTCACAAACTTCTTAACAAGTTTTAGTGCATATAAAGTTGCCCAAATTAGAAGAAATTCCTCTTGGACTAAAATGACACAAGCAAGCTATTTGTTATTTTGCCTGAAAAAAAACAAAACAAAACAAAACAAAAAACCGAAAACTATTTTGGTATCCTATCTCTTCCACACCAATTTGAACGAAGTCACTGTGACTTTTTTCAAAATTTCTTCGAATTGATCCGTTTTGGAAAACATTTAACTTTGCTGTCAAAATATCAAATGGACCCCAAAAACAAAATACTAGGCAAGATAAATCCTAATGGGTCCGCAATCCATCATTGCAGTGAATGCCAGTTCAAAGTGATTCACAAGGCATTTTTATACGCCACATCCAATCGGATAAAGCCATCACACTAACCCGGATAAGGACCCCTAGCTCCCTACCCTTTAAAAAATATGATTGATATGAATCACACACTTCTCTTCTTAATTCACATTTTAAATAAATTATAATTTCAACTCATGCTCAAATATTTATCAAAAATAAATAAAAAAGTATGCACAATTGTATAGTCAGAGCATTAATTGTTCACAAAAATGAAATAAAATTCCACTATACAAGATGTCCACACTGTAAATTGGACTAAATACCAAAAAAAAAAACTTTTTGGGTTTAGACAGCTTTTTCAGGGTACCCCTATACATATAGCTCAGAAGCATAGGGATACTAACCAAAAATGATGTATTGGATAAATGTGAAACCTAAAGGAAAACACATTATTACTTGCCACAAGGAATCAAAAGAAAAGCATAGAAAATCGCATCCATTGACAATAAAAAAAGTAGCACCGAATAAATAAATGAAAAGCATCGTATTATATATATATTTATCCGCATTATTATTAATTATATTCATATTTTAATTCCCCACTAACAACCAGACCTCGGATTTTATTGATTTGCCCCGCACCTCAAAAACTATCTTCACCTAATCACAAAACTTGGTTTCTAAGAAAAAATTCAATGTACCAAACAAGAAAAAATGTACCAACATTTTCCAGGAGAAACAACTTTCCTCGCCGAGAAAATGACTCCCCGCCGGGAAACAACCATTATCAAAAAGATGGTCGGAAAAATGATAGCAAAAAAAAAACCATTCAAGAAAAACAAAAAGTTCATTGATGGACTTTAAATATATATTTCAGCAGCATAGCAACCTATCACCAAAAATATAATGCCCGTTCGTTCTTTCTTTCTTTTTTCTTTGTTTTTGGGCAGAGCATTTGGGGTGGGGCTCTAAAAATTAAAGGAATCTCTTTTCTTTTTTTTTAAATAATATTCACTAAACATTTGGACTCCAAAGACTCCATAAACGGGAATTCAATAAACCCAACACGTCCGGCAGTACCTTTCTGGCCAAACCCTTGTGGTTGTTGTTCGCCGTACGTAAAAAGACCACCATATCCTCGTCTTTTTCCTCCGGCGGAGAGAGCTCTTCTCCCATGGCCTTCACAACCTCCTCACCCTCCTCTTCCCCTTTCTTCCCTTCAACCCCATCACTTTTCTCCGGCGAACTCACCGTAACGACGTCGTTCTCCACCGGAAGAGCACCGCAATCTTCAACCGTCTCCGGCGCAGCAACACTCGGTTGGACCTTAACATCGGCGGCTTTCATGGCTTCCCGACGACCCATCTTGTCCCTTCGCTTTCCTCTTCCACTGCTCTTCTGGGTCTTCATCTTCTTCTCGCCGTTGGTTAACTGGTCCTCGAAAGCTTCAATGGCTTGATCCATTAGCTCCCGATTAGACGACGAGTTCCATCTCAGCCAGTAGCTTCTATAGCAGTCGAAACAGTCGCAATCGTACACCGGAGGCTTGTGGGTGTCGTTGCAATTAGATGTTTTCTTTGAAGATTTCTTCTTGGATTCTTGAACTGCCATTGAAGAAGTAGTACCAGAAGCAGTAGCAGCAGATGTTTTCAATTTCATGGACCTGGTTATCAAATAAGCAAGAACTTCCCGGTCCTCGAAAGAGAGGACCGAAACCAAAGCAAGAATAGCCGCGGGAAGTAACTTCAACACAGAGAGAACATCAATGTTGCCGGAAGATGAAGAAGATGAAGATGGAGATGGGTATACTTTACCTTTGTTTTTCATCTTCATGGTTTTGTGCTTAGCGACAGAAGAAGAAAAGAAAATAATAAAAGTGCTTATATAAGTTATATCGCTTTTATTTTTCTTTTTGTTTGTTTTAACAAATTGAAAATGGAAGGTTTTTGATTGGCCTCTCTGGGTATTGAAGAAAAGAGACAGAAACTGCGGCAGGGCTTTTATCACTTGGTAAAGAAGACAGGACTTGGTACGTCGGGAAGAGAGAGAAATCACCGTCTCTTTTTCTTTTTATAAATTTTAATTTTGTAAACTGTGATTCCACGCTCCAATATGGTACGCGTGTTGGTTACTGCCAAAATATGCATGTATATTTTATGGAGAATATATGCCGCCTTGGCTTATAAGATATAATTAGCAAGTTTTTTTCTTTTTTATTCACCAAAAAAAAATTAGCAAGTTTTTTTTTATTTAGAGTTTTACCTTTTGTTTGCCCTAACTTTTGTCTAATCTTTATTGTGAATCTATCGTATAAATTTTTTATAATTAATAGCATGTAATTCTTTTTGTGCATTTTCAATGTATTAATAAACCTAGTAAGTTTTCAGCCCAAAAAAAAAAACAAAATACCTTGTAAGTGAATGAAAAAAGTTCTTAGAGGATTTAGTAAAATCGCTTTTCGAAAGTTTTCCACTTATTGTCGTCTAACAAATAAATACTCTCCAAACAAAATTGGAAAGAAATAAGAACGAAGTATTTAAATTGTATATTTATTTATTTTAAATCCTAAAAACCTTAATATGCATAAATGTATCGAAATATTGAGTTAATAATATTCTGATATTTATCCCTATACGTGATATTCTAGTCGAAATATTCACACTTTTCCATTAAATAAAAAACAATATTATAATATTTGCATTTATCCAATCTTTGTTATTTTTATTTGTATTTTGTGTTTATTCGAATATGATATACCTAGGATAGCCTTAAACTTGTATTTAATATGTTTTTTTTTTTACACAATGCAACATAGATTTTTTCTTTTTCCAATATACTTGAGCTTTTACAATTTTGTTTTGTTTTGTTTTTTTCTTTTTGTAAATTATTTAAGCTTGGTATCAAAGCTATACATTCGAATTATTTTTTCTTTTCTCCATCTCTTTCTTCCTATTCAATTGTGGCTTTTTATGATTATTCCTCCTCTACCATTACTATTTTGACCATTCAATATCAACTATAAAAGAGTTTGAAATATATTTCATAACTTATTCTAATATGTTTTTTTACTGTGAATAAATTGTTTGAGTTTATATACAAGTCTATCGATATTCACTTGGACAATTATTAAGAAACTACTTTGATATAAGGAACAACCTATTTTGATTATTTCTTTGTCGCAGTTTCGTAATTTTTTGATACTGCTAAACAAAAAACATAAATAATTGTACTTTTATTTATATTCTATTTTTAAGTATTAATCTTGTATCTTGATCATCTAAGAAACAAAAATATGTTTTCTCAATCATCTACTACAATCTACAACTAATATATGTTTTTAGCTCACACTAATTTGAAAATATGGTAGATACAATCATTACTTAAAAAACTTCAAGTTAATACTTAAAGAACTTCAAATTAATTTTGTTTCTTCTCTAACAATTTATTGTGGCATCGTTTGTACAATATATGGTTGTGCTAATCCAAAATTACACTCTAAATAGAAACATGTTTCAGTTGATTTTCATTTTATTTGAAAAATGAATAGCTGCTAGTGTTTTATATATATGTTGAAGATCAAATAATAGATGTTATAAGTTATAATTGAGCTACTTTTAAGATAAGGCTTATAGAAACTACGTTCTAAAATTAGTGTTCTTGATCGACTTTCAAAGTGCGTATTGGAATATTGAGTTAACAATATTTTGATATTAATTTGCATTTCTTTATTTGTATTTTGTAGTTCAAATATTATATTTTGTAACTAGGATAACTTTAAACTTGTATTTAATGCGGTTTTTTAGTCGATGCAACATAGAGTTTTTGCTACAAATAACATTCAAACTTCGCTTTTTCATACAACTTCCAACAGTTGAAAAATATAAAATTAATTAAGAAAACATATTTATATCACATTTAAAAAAATGTAGAAAATAAGTTAATATAAAAACACAAATTGACTGGTTGGTCGCAGAAGGCGACGCCGTCTCGTTGCGCGTGGTACTGAAGTACTGCCAAGAAAAAAGTGGGACCACTGATGTCTTGGCCTATCGGCAGAGGTCTGTAAGTCTGTAATCCCTCAGAACAAAACCAGTCCATAATTATTCATCAAAAAAGAAAAACCAGTACATAATTTTATTTTAAAACTTTCTGGGACAGAGCGCGACCAATACTGGTATTACATTTGGCACTTGGGGGCTAAAATAGTCATTTTGTCCCTCCCTCCGGATAAGGACAGCCGACCAAAAAGCACCGTGAGCGGTGTAGATGCTGAGGTGGGTGGAAATGGGCTAGGTTTAAAGTTTTTGCATTTTTTTTGGGGTCTTTGAGGGCATTTTATTCTTCTTTTACACCTTTTGTTTTTAGGGTTTGATAGACTTAATTTAAGAGTTTAAACCCAAATTAAATAGATGGTTTATGTGTTTGGCTTTTCTTTTATTTTTATTTATTTTTGTTATAGTTTTCCTATTTCTTTGTTGAATTTTTTTAAATTTATTATTTATTTGACCCATCAAGGAAAAACAAAGGTTTTTAAGATCAAACTGTGATTTATACCATGTTTATTCAGCATCTTAGTTATAAAAAAAAATGTTTATTCAGCATCATGCATGTCACTTTTGGGTAGGTTCAGATTCACCTAACTCAAACAGTAAAAAATTAAAAATAGGAAAAAAGGTAAAAGAAAAAATCATTACCATTTTCAGCTTTACACTTTCCTCGCTTAACAGTTTCAGAAGCAAAAGTTGGGAAAGCAGAAGCAAGTTAGAAATTATCTTTATTTGGGATTTCGTTATCCATTTTTGAAGCAGAATTACATTAATTAAAATATTCTCAAAATGCTTAGTTTGTACTTTGTTGTTAAACAACAAAGCAACCTACTTAATGTTTAATATAATACACACTTATTCACCAAAAAATATATATATATAATACACACTCACTTTGAGCATCTTTATTTACCACTTTATATTTAAACTAGTAATTAAAGACAGCGACAGTGGGTAAAATTGTTATTTTTTTCACTTGGGACAACATTACCTGCTTTGACCATAACACTTTCCTGTTTAGACTCTCTTTTATATTTGCTCCCAATCTTAGACGAAGATTATGTACTTTTTATTATTATTTGGACCAGTGCCTCACAAGCTGAAAAATATTAAGATTTTCATAAAAGAAAAATAATAAAATTTGGCCGTCCAAGGTTTCACACATGGTCCATGGATGTGTAAATTTTGGCCAATGAGTCCAAACTTTCTATTTTTTCGCAGAATAGTAAAGCTGAATGGTCACGGATATCAGATTAATTAATTTAAGTTATACAAAATATTTGGTTTTAGATAAGGAAGATTTAAAATTGAACCGCAAGTGACCAAATTTGTGCATGAATAATCAATTAAAGTAAAACACGAGTATGGTGTAATGTTAAACTCTTGTATCCAAATGCTTGACTGTTGAAAGTGGTTCCTAATCATTGTTAGGTTTATACCTAACACAGTGAAAGGACATATGTTTTTGGCACTATTCGATTTAGTCAGCTTTCTTAATTCTTCTGTTTGGGAGTTCTTCATAACTGCAGACGGGCTTATCCACTCCGTTTTGGCTTTTCAATTTGCTGCAGCCCAGCTCTTCCCCCATCTTAGTTAGAATATTTTTATATTTTAAAGAATATTTTAATTTTTAATAACTTTAATAAATTTTTGATAGTTAAAATTTAAAATAAAATAAAATTTTAACTTTATATTTAAAGAGCTAAATTTTTACCTATTTAAATTTTTTAAAAATAATTTTATTGATTTATAATTTTTAATGTATAATTATAGGAATTTTTAACTTTGTAATTTTTATATATATATATTTATAAAAAATAAAAATAAAAAGCTGAGAAGAAAAATAACATAAAAAAATTATTTATTTATTAAAAAAAAATAACGATAAAGAATACCTTAATAAAAAAATTTGAATTTTTATTGCATAAATTTTTTTAATTTTTTTTAAAAAGAATATGTTTTTTTAAAATAAAATAAAAACATTAATAGAGATGCATTTAATATATATTTAATATATATATATACATAACTGCTAATAAAGGCGACGTAATTCATCATTTAATAGGCAGTTCATATCATCCGTCTGACATGTATACTCATATGCATTGATCCAGTCAATACGTACAATCGGACAACTGATATGAATTATCGTCCATTGAACGATGAACTACGTCAACAATATTAGTAGTTCATATATATATATATATATATATTATCAAAACTTTTAAGATTCATAGAATGAAAGGGTTCATAAAATAAAGAAAACAAAAGATAAAAAAAGGAACAGAGAAGCAGAATCAGATATTAGTGGAACAGATGCAGCTTTGTGAGAGCTGTTGCCTATGGGAGTCAATGGAGCATAAGATTGGATCGGTTTGTAGGAGAGAGTTTGGAAGAGATCATGGAATGGATTTTTGATTGCAAGAGACAAATTGAAAATGACACCTTAAACAGAGACTTGTTAGTGCTAATCAAGGCTGGTCTGTTTGTTGCAATATGGAGGGCTCGAAATTTTAAATTACATAACCGTATAAGTGATATTAAGAGAGTTGTTGAGGATTGGGAACTCTATGTACGAGAACACTTTATTATGTTGGAAAGGAGAATTCGAATGGGAAGTGAAACGGGGGAGGACATGTTGACGGGAAGAGAGACAAGGACACCTTCTTGGAGAGCAGCAAGAGAGGAAATAACCATTCCGGAGGTGGCCGAGATTAAGGCCTTAGTTTGGGCAACGAATTATGCATTAGTGGAGAACTGGAGAAGGATTGCGTGGAAGAGCGATGCTCAGCCGGTGGTCAATCAGGTCTTGACAGCAGAGGAGCCAACAATATGGAAAACTCGAACTGATATCCTGAAGCTGAGGCAAAAGTTTTAGAGAGAGGACTGGAATTTAATCTGGTCTAAAAGGGATTCCAATAGACTAGCTAATGCAACTGCGAAATTATCTGTTAAGCTTAAGATTACTTTTTGTTGTTTAGATTTATCTTCTGAATTTTCGCACCCTATGCTTAGAGATATTTGCCTAACAGAGGAGCTTTATGCTCTTGACTAGTGCGCTTGTTTATTGCCTTTTGGTGTTTTTGGGCTTTTAATGCAGCTTATGTGTTCATAAAAAAGAAAAAGATATAAGTGGCGATGGAATGCAAAAACAAAAACATAAAAAGAAATTAAAAAAAGTACGAGGAGTGAAAATGAGCCGACCCGTTCCAAAGAGGTCTGTTGCTGAAAATGAAAGCAGTCTTGGTTTTTGGGGTTAGATATACATTTATGTATGGCTAAAACGTCCTGAATTTCAGATTTGCCCACAAAATAATCATGGTTATTTCGGGTATATACTTTTAAAGTCATGCTTTGAATTTCTGGTTGATCATTTTGCACTTACATTTTATTTTAATTGGTTATTATTTTCCAGTAAAGAAGGGGAAAAAAAAAAAGGGTAACAATGAGGATGCAGAAGCCCCAAAATGAATAATATAGTTGTTCTATTGATTTTAAGATTAATGAGTAAGAAAATTCTATAAAACGTACATTTGCAATAAATTCTATTTTTTTTTTTTGGTAAAAGAAACTTGCCATTAAGACAAACAAAAAGCCTCCAAAAAGGAGGATTACAAAGCTACACCTCCCTCTTTGTCCATAATCAGCAGAGAAGAAATAGAGGAAGGAATAGAACCAACAGAACAAGAGTCAAAATACAAACAAAAATTAAGAGATAAAGAAGTTTTAGCCACACAATCAGCACTCCTATTAGCTGATCTAGCATTCCAAGCAAAATCCCAATTAAAGCAGGAACTTGTTTCCTTAATTTGGAGAATACCAAGTCTGGTTTCCCACCTTGCAGGCTCACAATCAGAGTTGATTTCATTAATAATAGTCTTGGAATCAGAGGACCACACAACATTCATCCAACCTTCAGCTTTTGCCACCTCGGTTGCCCAAACAATAGCATTTAATTCTGCCTCAAGAGCTGAATTATACAGAACAAGCTTATAGGACAGCAACACAACCTCTCCAAGATCATTTCTCACAACCAACCCCAGAGCAGCCTCACCCCCCTTGAAAGCAGCATCAGTATTGGCTTTGAGCCAACCTTCAAGAGGGGGAGTCCACCATTCCTGTTCAGCAACAAACCATGTCCCTGTCCCACCCGGACCTCCCAAAACCAAAAAATCCTCAACCATTCGGTTAAAAACAGTCACCAAAGTTTTAAAATCCATCGGTTCATTGTGAACCAACTTGTTCCTAAACAACCAGCAACAATACCACAAAGAAGCAATAAAAACAGTAAACATCTCACCATCCATACCTTGGACACTCACATCCGGTTTTATACAGCTCATCACCATATCAGAAATATTGGAAACTCTCCATTTATCAAGAGCAAAACCCCATTTGCTCCCAAAAGCAAGTGATCTAGCACCATGACACTCTTTAAACAAGTGGAACAAAGACTCAACCTCGGCTCCACAAATGCCACAACTCGAATCCCCTTCTCCAATTCTTTGAGTCACCACTTCTCTAATCGGTAACACCCCTGCCATAACCCTCCAAATAAACAATTTCAACCTGTCATGAATTTTCAAATTCCATATTCCTTCCCATATGCCTGGGTCATTCATATCGGGGGCAATCACATTGGTGTCGTAGCAGCTACTAACAGAGAAGCGGCCTTCTTTATTTCCCCTCCACATCAGCTTGTCCTCACAGCAAACTCTCGGCCAAGGAATGTTAAGAATGCAGTGAGCTTCCTCCGGAGTAAAGGTACTCATCACCAAACCTTCATCCCAACCCGTGCCTTCTCTGTTTCTGAGGTCTGCCACCAGTGTAAGCTCTTCTAAATCCACCCCCATATTTGGTATTAGACGTACCTCAGTAAAGCCCGGAACCCACGGGTCATCCCAAATGCCAATCGAGTGACCATTCCCAACTTGGAAGCACGCACCTTTTGAAATCCAACTTCTAGCACTAATAATACTACGCCAAACTAATGAGGAACCATGCTTTACCTTATGCTGAAAAAAGGAGGACCCTTTAAGATACTTTACAAGCATGATTTTGATCCAAAGCGATTCTTCTCCATTTGCAATTTTCCAAGCCAATTTAGAGAGTAAGGCTGAATTAATATTCGAGAATCTACGAAAATCCAAGCCACCTTGAAACTTAGGCTTACAAATATCATCCCAAGATTTCAAAGCTAAAAAACCTTCTCCATTACCCTTCGAGGACCACCAAAATTTCCGGACAGCTTTGTCAAGAGCTTTACACACCCCAACTGGCACTCTAAAAGTAGTCATAGTGTAGGAAGGAATGGCTTTAGCCACAACCTTGATAAGAATGACCCTTCCTGCTTTGGATAAGAGTTTTCCGCTCCAGCCTTCTAGCCTCTTTTGAACCCTTTCTTTAAGATGAGAAAACTCTTTAATGCGGTTTCTTCCAACAACAAGGGAATTACCAAGGTAAATAGAGGCTTCTCCCATTTTTTTAAAACCCGAAATCTCAAAAATTTCCTTCATCTCATTCCTAGGAGTTCTTTTGGAGAAAAAAAACACTAGATTTTTCCAAAGTAGCCTCTTGACCGGACCATTGACAGTAAAGATCAAAACACCTTTTAAAAGCCTCCACCTCTTTCTTTCCTGCCCTACACATCACAAGAAGATCATCTCGTATAACAAATGGGAGACTGCTGGAGCATTTCTAGCCACCTTAATCCCATGAAGATTGCCTAGTCGTTCCTCTTTGTTCATCAAACGAGTAAAGACCTCCGCACATAAAATGAATAGAGTGGGGGAGATAGGATCCCCCTGCCTCAATCCCCTATTCGGATTAATAGAGCGAGAAACATTACCATTTAGGAGTAAAGAGAAAGACACAGAATTAATACAGCTATAAATAAGCTTCTGAAAGTGTTCATGGAACCCCCAAGCCTTCAAAACTCGAATAAGGAAAGGCCACTCAACTCGGTCATAGGCCTTTTTCATATCCACCTTGAGAACCCCCAAGCCTTAAATTCTATTAAGACTTATCTAATGAAGAAAAAATATTTCAGTAAGAAAGACATACATTTTTCATTCACAAATTAATCAAATTCTATGAATAGTGTAAATGAAAAAAATGTATATGTCTGTTTTATTGAATTTTTTTTTTCATTAATGGCTCTGTGGATTGGAATTTACATGGCACATAGAATAGAAGTTTTTATTGCTTATGTGTCAAATGTCTATTTAATAGACAGTATATATTTAAAAGTAGTTTCTAATGGAATTTGTTTACAATAAAAGTAATAGATTATGTGTAATTTTTTTTTTAAATTATATCTATTTAAAATTTTAAAATAAATGAAAAAAATAAAAAAAGAGTTAATTGCTGAGTCACACTGTCTAACAGACTTTTTGAAAGTAGACAGTCTATTTGACAGTGTCTATTTTATTTTTTACCACATAAGCTTAACAAAGCTACTAGACAGAGTTATTAGAGAGTTTTTTTTTTTAAATCTTTCTATATTTATGATGTGCCAATAAAATTAAAGCAATCCACAGTATCATTGGACATGCTTCGGTGCCATTTATTTTAAAATGCCACGTCATCATCTTATTTATTTTTATTTTTATTATTTTTTAAAACTTGCAAACGTATTCTCTTCCTTTGTCAGAAACATATTCCCTCTCTTGAACAGCCTCGCCGCTTCCTTTATCAGAAACGTTTTTTTTTTTTTTTTTTGAATATAATCGTTGAAAGTGGGTTTTTAATTCCAATTCCATTTCCAAAACCCAACAGCGATCTCTTGGTGCGATCGTTGAAACCTTCTCACAAGTGTATTTTTGCTGAATGCTCGCACCCTTTTGCCGCAATTTGTCAGGATGAACAAAAAGTGTAGCTTTACGATAAGCTTTCTTCACTGCAGTAATTGTAATGATATCTGTTAGATGAATTGGCTGTCAACCACTATCCGGTCCAAGGATCTGGCAAATAAAAACCTCCAGTTAGAACCAAATAATTTCAGCACTGCACTATAACCAAATTAAAGAAAGAAAAAAAAATTGAAACACTAGAAATTACAGAAATATAATAAGCCAGCTTCTAAAGAAGATCAAACATCTCAATAGCAATATTATTGCCGAAAGCTCAAAATATGATTTGACATGATATTGAATAATTATTTTTTTATTTTCAAAATTTTTTTAAGATGATGGTCTAGAAATTTAAAGTATCGATGGACAAAGAGTGAGCGTATGGAGGAGAAGAAAAACAGAGAATATTTAAGGGCGTTTGCAATGGCAGAGGAGAAAATACGTTTGCAAGTTTTTAAAAAAAAAAAGATGATGATGTGGCATTTTAAAACAAATGGCACTAATTGGGTGGAAGTGGTACTAGTTGACCTAGTACTACAGTGGCATCGAAGTTTTTCTCCCGATTGGGAAGACTGGAGCTCCACGTACCGTGTCTGGTCCACTTTTTTTCCTTTCTTTTTTTTTTGGTAAATCCCCGTCTAGTCCACCTCATTACCAAGACTCATGTTCTCTGGTTAATAGAGTAATTTGGATAGATAGCCAATAGGGGTTAATGAAAAATATTCATTAATTATTACTTTTTATGAGAAATTTAAAAATATCTTCTCAATTAATTAATATCCTTAAACATCCGATTTTTATAATTTTAATGCTTAATGTGTTATGTTTTTGTGTTTTTCACTAAGAATAATCATTATCATTGTAAACAAATTTATTTTTATGCTCTGTTCAGGAAAAAAAAATTATGTTTTAAAATCTCTCTCTTGATTATCTTTATATTTCAACATTATTTGATTTATTTAGAACTTCATTTTCAAAATATTTTAGATATAAAGAAAAGCAATTACATTGCATCTTCAATATTGACAAAGGTAATTTGCATTTCTTTTGTTAAAATTATTGCTAAAAAGTAATATACATTAGTTTTATGCTTTCCGTATGTATATTTTGAAATTTATTACAATGAAAAAAAAATACAGTCTAAACAATATTAGTCCGAGATTGAAGATGATGTACTACGCCCAACAGACGAGGCATATGTGAGGGGTATATAAATGGGGTGGACTGAAACAAATTTTGCTCCGCCACAAAGTATAAGTCCCCGTCCAATTGAGTCTGAGTATTAGGCAGAGTGAAATGTTTTTTTTCTGCCTATGACCCAGCCTAGATTGGGGGGGGCCTTTATTTTGCGACGGGGTCAACATTTTATGTGTTGCTGGTAGGGGATCATGTCTAAAGTAGGAGAGGTCAAAGATAGAATAATTGACGTTTCTACCTTGTACCTTGTCCCACTTGGAAAGGGACCCCTACCTTCAGGCGGGGTAAATAAACTGACAATAATTGAATAAACTCTCGAAATAACATTATCACCACTACACAAAACACCTAAAAAAAAATTTGGTTCTACAAAATCCATATGCATTTGTCTCTCAAATCATTATTACCACATAATACAAAACACCCAAATGCAATTTTCGGTAAATATCTAACTCATGTGCATTTGTTTTATATACTGATTTACACATGTACAACACGAAAATAACTAGAGATAAGGAAAAAATTAATCTTGGGTTGCTGCTCAAATTGCTTGCTTGGTTTTCTCAGATTCGGTTCGAGCCCGTGTTAATGGTTGTCCATGGCCTTCGTTTGTGGGTCACTAGCCTTCTTCTTTTTTGTGATTGCATTTTTCTTCTCTAAAGTTTTTTCGTTTCTCTTTGCCGACGGCAATTCTTTTGCTTTTCTTTCATGACCAACATTTGCCTTCTCTTTGCGCGGTTTTTTTAATCCGACTTGTCGACGACAGGTCACAGACAGAAAAAGAAAAGGGGAGACGAAGAAAAGGAAGGGAGGGATGAGAGAGATGAGACGGGATGGAATGAAAAAAAACCTAAGAAAGTGTAAAAAAAATCCCTAGAAATCAAATGGGCTAGGGCATTAATTGATTGAGAAGGTATTTTTGGTTTTTCCTCATAAAATTAATGACTTATTAGTGTTTTTCAATTTTTTTAAAAATATGGATATTTTTCATTAACCCCTGGGCATCTGTCCAAATTTTCCTGCTTAATATCCAACTAGTTACCTGGGCTAAAACCCATTTAGCATGCAGGTTAAAAGCCCAATTCATAGTTGAGTTTCAGAAAGTCCACATTAACTGGGCAAGTGGGCCGAATACTATCTTTGTATTTCTCATACAGATGAATAGTTTTGGACCGCTTGATTACGCTTAGTTTTCTCACTCATTTTTTTAAGAAAAAATTCTATATAAAAAATAAATTAAACTTTTCCTTTAAAACTTACCAAAATAATAATAATAATAATAATAAAAATTAATTTTAATAGTAACTTTTGAAATTTGACTTAAATTTAATTTAATTTTGGCCATTTTACTATATGCTATGACTATTATATTATATTTTATTTTAAAATATTTTGTTTTTAATAATAGATTAAAATAATAATAATAATTAAATATGAAAAAAGTGATTATAACTATGTTATCAGAGATCTATAAGATTATATTTAGTTTAAACAAAATTTTGCAGTTGAAATTAACTGATAATAATAATAATGAAAAGGTGGTATCCTTCACAAGTGTCAGTCAGCAGCAGCAATTTGAGTGTAGCGGAGATTAGAGTCTCTGTTTGTTGCAGTTGGTGGGGACAACTGGACAGGGAAGGGAGTTTTGGTCTGGTAAAAATAAATAAATAAATACAAAAAGTCGTTGCCTAGAGGCTTTGACCACCCTGCTATGCTATGCATGTTAGATTGTCAGTATCATTTTTCCTTAGTACAAATACAATTATGCGTTACCTCAAATACCCTTCTTCATCTTAATATTCCACTCTTCATTTATATAAAAAAATAAAAAATAAAAATGAATTATCTATCTCCGATTTTCTTTAAACATATAACCCATATTAGATGAAGAATCTCGCATTAGATTATTAAACTCATAATGCAAAATGAAGAATGCGAGACACTTCAATTACCAAATTAAATTAAATATAAATTCAATTACCGGATTAATTTTACCTAAAAGAATAATAACCGATCAGTGATTAGGAATTGCATTCTAAATGAGTATCCGAAATGACAGACTAAATCGCTCTAAAAAGGTTTGCCACAGCCACGAGATTGACCATTGGCGGTTCAAACTTCTTCTATCTCTAGCCTTCTTTGTTCAAAATTTATTATCTCTACAGTTTCGTTTTTCCTTTTGCAATTCGCAATTTTGAAGCGTTTTGGACAACAATTAATGATGCACTTCGCTTTATGTAAGACCCTATATTACCATGTTTCTTTCGTTTGTTATAAGACTCTCGTGCTTTCAATTGGCTCTGTTCTCGACGGTTCTATCTTTAGTTCCACAACATTTTTCACAATGTACATCGTATATATATGAGCAAATATATGCTCCTTTTTTAATGGTAATATATATGCTTGCATTTCCATCGAAAATATAAAGTGGAATATTAAAAGGTCCTCCTACAATGCTCTCTATATTATACTCTTTATTTTTATGTTTTATATAAACATTTATTACTTTGTTTCTTTTTTTTTTCTTTTCATCTGAATTCCTTTAAATAATTTTATTATTTCCCTTTATTAAAATGTGACAGTGATTATTAAATTAATATAATATTTAATATACATAATGGATTTAGCTTTATATGTTTGAAGAGTCAATTTGACTATTTATTTTAAAAAGTCAAAATAAAAAATAGATTGGTGCATTTACTAAAAGCTAACTAAACATAGGGTTGGACGGTGGTTCAATTTCAACGGTTTTTAAAAAAAATATCAAACTGAACTGCTGTGAATGATTCAATAGATGTATGAAAAAGAAGAACAAGCTTCAATGAATGTACGTAACCTAAAATAAAAGTGAAAAAAAAGAAGGCAAAAAACAATAAAAGTTTACCTTAATAATTGAGAGGTTTAACGACGAAGAGCTAAGTTTAAGGATCTGGAGCGAAAAAGTTTAAGTCTACGATGGCGAAAGGTTCAATGGAGTGGAGAAGTGCCGACAATGCCACTGGCTTGGTGGTGTTGAAAAATTAGAGTCGGCTGCGTGCTTAGTGCTTAAAAAGATGTGGAGATTTTAGTGTTAGAAGGACACGTATCATCTAAAATATGTGAATGTATTAATTAAATATAAAACAATATAATAACGATCTAATCAGGATTAGTTCAGTTTGAGATCCATCTAAATCATAAATTGTATTGTTGTATACACTATACAGCTTGATAAAGCTATAGATTAAAATAAACCATTTAATCTTTAAAAACTGAATCAAACCAAATCAAAATCGATATTTAGTTCCGCTCAACGGTTTAATTGGGTAATGCCTGCCCAAACCGAACACGAAATAGATAAAAGAGCTCTTCCACCATTACTAGGGGTGGGCAAAACCAAAGCAAACCGTTCAAACCGAACCAAACCGTTGCTTTTGGTTCGGTTTGGTTTGGTTTGTAGAAGAAAATGGTTTGGTTTGGTTTACTATGTTAAAAAACCGTCATTAATGGTTTGGTTTGCGGGTTGAATATTTTTTGGACCAGACCAAACCGCAAACCGCATTTAATATTATATATATTTATAATATTTTTATTATTAATAATATATATAACTAATATATATTTTTAATTTTTAGTTTGAATTGTAACACTTTGTTTTAATTTAGATTTTGAATTGTAATATTTTTAATTTGAATTTAGTATTGTAGTATTAAAATTAGTTTAAATTTTGAACTACAAAATTAAATTTTAGTCTTGTAGTTATTTTGGACTGTAAAATTAAATGTCGCAGTTTAAACCGTTAAACCAAACCGGACCAAACCGTTTATGAATGATTTGGTTTGGTTTGGTTTGAATGGTCATAATGGTTTGGTTTGGTTTGTTGTTAAGCTAAACCGCCATCTATGGTTTAGTCTGAATTTTTATAAAAAACCAGAACAAACCAGACCGCGCCCACCCCTAACCATTACTATAAACACCCGCGGAATAAATTTACCAATCGTTAAATGTTAAAGTGGTCAGAATAGCACGCATGCTAAATTCACGTGCAAACAGTAAACAGAGAGAGTGGTAAAAACAAATTGGTTAATTAAAAAGTAATGAATTAAATTCAAGTCAAACCCTATGTAAACCCCATAGCAGGATTCACGAGATAAAAAAGGATGAACTTTTCTTCTGGCAGAGCTCTCACTCTCACTGTTCTTGGAGTCCACAAAAAAATCACCGAGAATCTTGAAACAGCGGATTAACATTTGTCTGCATGATTGTATTACGCTTTTTACATTTCCAATTAAATTACATTCTCAAAATTCTTCACTTTTTTTATTTGGTTTTCTCAATACTTTTATACTAGAATAAAAATAAAATCTCTATAACAATTTCCATGATCATCTTGCGGTGCCCACCGAATACAAACTTCCAAATCTAACAGCTTGCAGTTAGACGACGCATAGCATTGTACGTACAAGATTAAATTTTTCTCAATGCTACATGTTTCAAGTATTTAGTACCTGATGCCACCGGAGAAGACCCCATCGGAGCCGGAATGAAAGGCTTGACCGCTAGTGGAGCCGGCGACAGATCAGTTCCATAAGAGATTAAAAAACTTTCATGGCCTAATATTTTTTTCTATGCAATTGTTATTTGGATAATACACCATAATAAATTATTTGTTTATATTATTAAAATATACGTGCTTGTGTGACTTTGTGCGTAGTTATAAACATAGTTTAATAATACTTTCTCATATTTGAGAGCAGATTCCGAAGCCTGTGATCCTGCTTCTCCAATGTATATACCAATAAGGGGTGGGTCTCCTTTTGATTGGGCATTGGACTCGGACTCACATGCCTTCTTGTAGTCGCGAAGCAGGTTATCCCATTTGTCATTGCTTCTCAGATACCCATGGCTGCAGCAGCAGATCACCAGCCACTTCCACCTAAGCACTCCTTTCACAGTGGGGTCCTGTGAGGTTGAGGTCGGCTTGATCAGACGGTCTTCGTCGAGCTTCTTGGCCGTGATCAGGATCAGTGCTTCTTGAGTTGGCGCTGGGTGTGCTGGGCCCACTTTGGAGGGAGTAGATTCAATGATTACTCTATCGTGGCTAAAATAGATAATGCCACGCGTAGGATTGGTGAAGTTTCGTCGTGGACATAATCGGTATTCTTCACGTGGTGACGAATAGGAATGCTTTATAGAGTAGCAGAGTTTACAAAAGCTGCTTTTATACTAGCTAGCTAGATAGATGCAATGTCTGGCATTTACTATTATCTCGTTTTCAGATTCAGTTTATCGCGAGTATTTTATTTCGCTTGTTTCTTTTGCCTCTATTTTGGGAGCAGCCGAGATATTATCTCTTTCAAACCATTGTCCTCCTCTTTCTTAGCCGTTGGATTTGCTGTAATTATTTAAGTTAATGAATAATGACGTATTGCCAAAACAAATAATAATAATAATGACAGTGTTGCATATCTCACTATTAAAAAAAAATGTTTTTTTTATCCAATTAAAGAAAAACTTTGACCATTCCAAACAGAGCAATCTCGATGGACAAAAAGGTTGATCTGAAATTCACAGGTCGAACAAATTAATAAAGTTGAAAATTGAACGAATTTGACAATTTAGATAGGATTTTTTTTAATCTATCCTTTAATTTGCTTGGAATGTACAAAATATACAAAAGCATAAAATATAATTTATAAGAATTATTACTTTTTAGTAAATGAAAGAATATTTATGCGTCAAATGTGCATTAGCATTTTATGAATAGGTATTCCCATTTCGTCAAGTTTTAATAACCTACTTTTTTAATTTTATTTTTTGATTATAAAGTTTTAATAACGTACTTTAGTAAGTAGGCAGTTTCTACGTTTGGCTTTTTCAATTCTTCGAGATGTAATTTATATGAATCAAGGGAAAACAATAGTACCTAACATCAATATTTACCTGAAACAAAAAAGGTCTCTAACATCAAACAAGAATTTAGGACTTAATCAAGAACCTTTAGCCTTATTTACTAAAAAAGAAGGAAAAAAAAATTCAA
Source organism: Ochetophila trinervis (assembly GCA_003254975.1). Classification (NCBI taxonomy): domain Eukaryota; kingdom Viridiplantae; phylum Streptophyta; class Magnoliopsida; order Rosales; family Rhamnaceae; genus Ochetophila; species Ochetophila trinervis. Next base: position 23,230 of record QANX01008103.1, on the reverse strand, counting down.
TATGTAAAGAGTAGATGAAATTACGTGGCTGGCCACAGGAACACTTATAAAATTGCCGACCAAATGACCAAATTTGTATATAAACAAACACAAAACCATCAATTTAAGTAAAAACATGAGTATGATATACTCGTTTCCAAAAGCCACTACCAACAGCCAGATTTTGCTTAAGACGGCAATGTAAACGCTCGAACAAAGGGGTTCGAATACGTTGTTAAAAAGTTTTGTACACAGCACATTTCTGCATTCAATCAGATTTCTTATCCGCCGATTGGGATTTCTTTAAAGCTGCAGACCGCTTATCCTCCACCGTTTTGGCTTGAATTTCATCTCTCTCCCTGAAATACCTCTCGAAGGCTCTCGGAAGGAATCGAGGAACTAGAAAGCAAAACAGATTAATCGAAAAATACGCCAGATTTGCTACAGCCAAGCTTTTCCCAAACCAATACCACACAATGTCCTGCACCATTAAAAAAATAATATATCCATATTTTGTTGCCCTTCAAAAAAAAATAAGAATTCTAACATTTTTTGATGCAAACCCAATTTATGAATCACCTTAACTTGTGCATTTGCGGGGAGAGTTTTGTTAATCCATACATCTTGAATCCAGTCAATGATGACAAATATCCTTCGGACTGTATAAAGCAATGGGACTAAAGCTCTGACAGGAGGCGAAAACAGAGACAACCCACTGATTATATTCTCAGTCAAAATCTGAAACGAAAGCAAGAACAAGTGCGGAGTTGCTGATCGAACGGCGTGTTCATCACCTCTCGCAAACCCACCCAACACGTAAGCGAGAGGCAAGAACAGCCCCACCGTAGTCCCCACCACCACATAAAACCTGAACAATTTGCTTCCCTGGAAGATCTCCGGCGAACGAGATCTCACACTTCCATGGGCAGGGAAAGCCAGCCGAGAGAGGGCAAGAAGATAAGCCGACGTGAAGGCCGGGAAAACTAAATCTAGAAGCGGAACCAGACCACTTGCTGAGAAAACCATTATGAAAGCTACGAGCTGAAGCTCTATCACGCGCAACGAACCCATTACGCCCCCGACCACCGACTGGTTCTGCTGCTGCTGTTGATGGTTCGACGACGGTGGTTTGTGAATTGGTGGCTTACCAGAGGGTGTGTCGGTGACGGTGTGGTCGGGCTCCATTTGAGGAGCTACGGCGAGAGACACCCCGGACATGTTTGATTAAATGATCCTGTGAAAAAATAAAAGGAAAAACAGAGATAAAGAAAATTTAAAGGGTTAGAGGCAGATGGGATAAATAATTATTTAATTTAATTGGTTTAAAGAATAACAAAAACGAAGTCGGTAAAATGTAACCAGAAAGAAGTCAGAATAATCTCTGTCGCACTGTAATCAAAACGTAGAGACTCATACCCCAAGAAAGAAAGAAAGTGTGTAAGAGAGAAGGCAAAGAACAGAGAGAGAAGCCAGAAACAGATATTAGCGATTAGGATAGATAGGATGCAGAACGATTCAATGAAAGACCAAAAGAACCAGAAACCTCCGAATGAGAAGACGACGGAGCAGGGGAAAGTCAGGGTGGGGGGTAAAAGCACTGACCTAGGTTCTGGTATTGGAACGTGTATGTCTTTCAGTGAGACACGTGGATGAACTTCCACGTGAGATGTTTTATGCTCCACACGTGTCATGTCTTTTCCACCTCATTACCAAGATTTATTATGTTATCTGATAATGCACCGCATCCGCATCGGCAGTGGGCTGACAAGTGGATCGTCATGGTGTTAATATGTTTATTAATGATGTTAAAAAAAATTAATTTGAATATAATTTATTTATTAATCGTGTTAAAACAAATTAATTTTAACATGATCTATTTAATAAGTAGGTAACAACATAATTTATGTAACCTGTTTATTAAACATATCAATTTGAGTTAAGAACAATCTGTTTACATAAAATTAACACATATTCTCAAAACTAATCCAATTAAATAAATTGACTTAGTTAAAATAAAACAATAGCAACTTAATCATTAATCACTTATAAATTAAAATACATGTTTAAAACTCTATATTTAAAATTATAAATTCATAAAAATATCATAATCTCATCTAATAGTTAAATATATAAAATTCATACAAAACTATAATAGTCACGATTTCAATTTTGTACATTTTTAATACTTCTAATTAATTATACTAATTTTTATTCTTTGATGTCTATAAGTCCGTATATATTAAACATGTTATAATTAAGTAAATAGATTTTATTTTTCTTTTCTTAAATTGATGTAAAATTTAAAATACAATTTTAAATAATTATGTTATCTAGTAATAAAAATTGATTAATTAAAATTTTATTAATGATATACTTAATATTTTGAAGTTATAATTTAAACAGGTTAAAATTATGTCCGATTAAATTAAGCAGGACAATCCAAAAATGAAACATTTAATAATTATATTAAACAGGTTAATCCGAATTCAACCCAGATCCATTTGTAGTAAACTCAACCCCCTCTCCCCTCCCCCCCTAACTTTATATTATTTTTTAATTGTATTATAGTATAATAATAAATTATATTCTTTTTTTTAGGTGGTTGAAATTAGACCTGGTAAAATATTACACGACACGATAACACGACACGAAACGACACGATAATTTACGGGTTTGGGTCTGCGATATCGGATCGGGTTGATATCAGTGTCACACGATGAGACACAATAAAAAAACGGGTTGAAACAGGTTGGAACACGTTAACACGATGTGTTACGATAAGACATGATAAGAAAAATATTAATTTAATTATTTCATTATAGTTAACTTTTTACATTATTTTTTTTTTAGTTTTAGAAAACTATAAAATTTATATTTTATTTCATTGGAAAATTATAATTTTTATATCTATTTATATATTAATATTTTATTTTAGATTCTATATTTTTTATTACTTATATTAAATGCACAATTTCAGTTTGATTTATAATATTTTGAATATTTTTAAATTAATCTTAGTTTGTTTTATAATATTTTGAATATTTTTAAATTTATAATTGAAATGCATATTTTATTTTTTAGTCACGATAAATATTTAATATAGCTTTAATTCGTAATATTTTACATATTTTAAATTCATAGTTATTATTTATGTTGAATTTTAGTATGTTAATATATATTTTTTAAAATGTTTAACATATCATTTGAATATGTATTTAGGCTTAATAGACATGAATTAATAATAATTTATCATTTGACAATATATATTAATTTAAATAAAAAAAATAAAACATTCAGGTACATGTCTAATAAACACGAATAAAACACGACACGAACACGAGACGATACGACACAAATACGGTTCAACACGAAAACTTAACGGGTTGGGTTCGGGTGAACAAAATTTGACATGACACGAACACGACACGACACGAACACAGTTCAACACGACACGTTGCCAGGCCTAGTTGAAATACCCAGCCCAAAATATATGAACCGGGCAAGTGGGACCAAATGGGAAAAGGGTAACAGTGGAATTGAAGCCGTTCTTTCCCAATTTTTTGTGAATTGTGACTCGAATCTTGAATTTTAAAATAAAACTGTATCAAAGATAAATAAATAAAATAAAAAAGAATTGTATCTGAGGAACCTTACCAAAAAATAAATATTTAAAATAGATTAAACTTGTGAATTTAAACTATCAAAATAAACTTCAAGAACAGCCTAATCAATGGTTAAAAGCTACTGTTTAGTAATTTAAATTTATGGATAAAAAAATTCTGAATTTAAATTCACATTCTCTGAATATATATATACATATATATATATATACATATATATATATATATACATTTATAGAATAAGGTTTAGGTAAGACTGACATTATATTTTTAACATTAAAATTATTTTTCTAATTTTTAAATCGTTTCAAATGGTGAAATTAAAAAATATATTTATAGTTCTCCAAGTTCATGAGGTGCATTTTACTAATTAGATTTTAAATTTTAACATTTAATATAATATAGAAGTTAAGAAAAAATATATATTTTTTGGCTGAAATTTTATTCCATATGAATTTAGTAAAATATTAAAATTATACTATGACAAAATAAATTGTATATAAGCTCATTTAAATTTAAAATAAAGTAAAAAAAAATTATATAGTTAGTTACGTTAATATCATAATAAAAATCCATTTTAAATGTCAGAATTTGAGGCCACCATACACTATATACAATTTTAAAATCCATTTTAAAAATAATTTGAGGATATAAAAAAAAAAAAAAAAGGTGGATAAAAATGAAAGGAAAGAGTAAAGAGAAGGTGGAAAAGGCATAGTGAAGTACCCTTCACAAGTGTCAGCAGAAGCATTTGGCGGGGAGCGGAGAACAGAGAGTATGTGGATGGCAGTTGGTGGGGACTTGTGAGTTTCAGTCCTGGTCAAAAGTCATTGGTTCCGGGATTTGACCAACCCTGCCATCTGTGTCAGTCTATCATTTTTCCTACTGCTATACAATTCAGCATTACCCCACTCTTTTTCTATTCTCATCTTATACATTCTGCTCTTCGTTTTTATATGAAACAAAACAAGTTAAAAAAAGATTCAATCTCTGTTTGAGAAAAATAAGTAATCCTGCATTAGATAATTGATTAACAATGTCAAAGACTTTTCAAATCTCAATTCATAATATAAATTCATGTTTTCCAAATGGATTACAAAATTTAATAAGATACATGCATGCTTCAATGCATATTTGGATATTCGCATTGCTCCAGTTGGAATAGCAAGTACTTAAAAAGAGATTTCTTGGCTCCTTGCCGTTGCCAAAATTAGTTTGTTTTAGTGGCAAGTGTTGTCTTTCATTATAAATTTTATAACTCTACATTTGTCAACCCACCTAAATTAAGAAAAAGAGAAACAAAAATTAATTAAATAAAGGAATTTCTAACAGATTGCAGTGATTTCTCACAACTATATATATTTATGCGTATATATATATACATGTATATGTTCCCACCATGCCATATATATATATATATATACTGCATAATTTTGGTAAACAAATTTTCATGTAAAATTTATAACGATATAGCTATAGCTGAAATGAAATAAAGATTTTAAAGAAAAATTTATAAGAATAAACTTTTTATACAATTAATATGCATGATTATCTTTGTATATTCACCCTCATACTTGTCATGATCCACAGGTCTTGTAGGGATGCAAACTGTTATTTAATTTTGAAATCAACAGGGTCCGATTAAATAAACCTTAAATATGGATATAATATTATTGTCTGAATAAAATTAAATACAAATTGATCAATTACCGGATTTACTCAAAAAAGAATGGCTGAGAAATTGTACTATTTGTAAAACAAGAAGTGTGTATCATGTAGGTTGGTGGTGATACGAAATGAGTGATTGAATTGCAGTAGAAAGGTTAGCCACAGCCTCAACAAGATTGACCATTCCTTGCCGGTTCACTTCGTTTTGTGCTTCTTCAATCTCAAGCTTTTTTCTTTCAATTTCCATTATTTCATGGTGTCGTTTCTTTTTCTTTTCTTCGCATTTTTGAAGCGTTTTGGCCAACAATGAAGCACTTCTTTTTATACTGGAGCCTATTTTTTCATGTTTCTTCTGTGTTCTATCAGGGTCCTCGTCCTCATCCTTACTTGCTTCTGTATCCGATAAATCCATTCTTTCTACAAAATATTATTCAAAAAAATAAAATAATAATAAAATTCACTTTTAGAAGTTAAAGAGAATCTCATAAAAGTAATTAAATAGTATCGGAGAAGTTGGCCTATATAAAGACTAGGTTTAGAAGGGAAAAAACTTTTTTTTTTGGGTGGCTACTCATATGTATCTAGTATCAAATTTTAATCAATAAAAATATTATATTATATTTTTAATATTAAATTTTAATAAAAATTAACATTTTAATAGATATTTGTTGGTTAAACAGTGATGGAATAATTATATTAAATAAACTGAAGTCACACTGTGACTGTGTAATCGAATAAGAAGGACGATTTTTACCAAAAAAAAAGAATAAGAAGGACGATATATACATATATATGTTTTAATATCATTAAAATATATTTTTAATAATCTCATTAAAAATAAATTATCAATAATAAAAGTTTTTTAATTTTTTTTTACTAATCATACATTGTTAGCATTAATTTTTATTTTAATAAAGTAAACATATTTTCATTTTAAAATTTCACCATATATATATTTATTAATTTTTTCCATGCAGAGTTTTCATTCTCTCTCAGTTTCATGGAGTACTCTCTAAAAAAATCAGTAGGAATCATGAAACAGCGTCTACACACTGGTCTGCATGATTGAAAACAATGGGTGTGCATTAAATGTCGCCAGAGTTTTCAAACCCCACAAGTTTGACCACATCAAGACAAACATTAAATTTCCCACTGCTAATAATATATATATATATATATATATATATATATGTGGTACCTGAAGCTACCGGAGGAGAGGTCGCCGGAGCCGGAAGGAGAGGCCGGACGGCGAGGGGAGCCGGAGAAGGAGAAACAGAAAGAGTATGTGGGTCCGGCAATATTGCAGTTGTCGGTGCGGAGTATTTCCTCTGAAGAACTTCGTTTAGGGCTTGAAAGACCTCCAAGGCCATGTTGGAAGGCAGGTTCCGAAGCTTACGGTCCTGCTTGTCCAAATTCCAATAGGAGGGAAAGTCCGATGTTGATTGGGTGTTGGACTCGTACTCACGGACTTTCTTATAGTCGCGAAGTAGGTTATCCCATTTGTCATTGCATTGGTTAGAGCTTCTCAAACACCCATGGCTCCAGCAGTAGTTCTCCACGCGCTTCCACCTCAGCTCCCCTTTCGCAGTAGCCGAGGTGGGGTCCGGCGGGGCCGATCTCGCTCTGTGCCGCCGTTGCTCGTCGAGCTTCTTCGCCGTGATTAGGATCAGCGTCTCTTCGATGGTCCAGTTTCCTTTCCTGTACTCTCTCTCGATCGGACTACTTGACGTCGCGCTTGAGGTTGTGGGACCTACTGAAGCCGCCGGAAAATGCGGTGCAATACGGTGGAGCTGAAGCTGCTGTGGGTTCTCCGCCGGCGATGTTGTTGCAGGTTCCGACATCGTTTTGGCAGTGAGAGAGAAAGAGAGAGGAGAGAAAGGGAAGAGAGGATTTGGGAAGTAGTGGGTTATATAAGGTTTTTTAATTTTTTTTTATTTTAGTGCGGACTTTTGTAAAACATTAATTTTTTTTATATATAATTAATTTTTTAATAATTTTATCACCGAAATAAATTTACAAATACATAAATTATGTATCATATAATATAATAAATCATTTATAAATACATTAATTAATAAAATAGATTTACAGAAAATTAGCATTTATGCATTTTAAATTTTACTGGAATTGATATGATGCATTTTAAATTTTTATTTTAGCACTTTCCATTTCCAACTAAAAGAATCTTAACGCTTGCTATCCTTCGTTGATTTTTCAAAGGAAATTCATTTATTCAACTATTTTTTTAATTTTTTTATAAAACTTATTTTCTATCTTTTTTTTTATAAACTTACTTTTCAAATTTAAAAAATAATAAAAGATTTATATATATATTTTGAAATATGACATTTAAAAAAAATTAATTTGATATTTTTAAATTTTAAAAAATAAATAGTGGACGGATTTATTCCAGATAAAATTAAAAGAAAGTACAAAGTCCTAATTTTTTTAGATAAACTGCAAAATGTTAAAAAATAAAATAATGTGTAAAATTCTAAGTGCATATAATGATTAATACTACATCGGGGCTAACACAACGCCACGTGTTTGATTGATGGAGTATCTTTCCCGAACTCATCAGGATCTGTCACGTGGCGACGAACTGAGACGCTGGTGTATTGCGAAAGAGGAATCCTTGGCAGTAGCAGAGTTTTTGAGCTGCTTTTATGCTACAGACAACTAGATGTTAAATCTCGTGTTTTATTTGATTTATCGCGAGTAGATGATATCACTTTTTCTTTTGCCTCTGTTTTGGGGACAGCCGAGAAATCTCTACCCTTTCCGGCTCCAGCCAGCCGCTCATTATTATTATTATTATTATTATTATTATTTTTATAATTTTCAAAGATTGTATCCTCTACACTCCCACACCGTTGATAATTTAAAATTCTTTCTTTCCTTTATCCTTTTTTTTATCCAATAACTTGAAAGAAAAAAGAAAACTGGTTGGGCATTCCAAATAGTGAAGTTTCTTCAATTAACATTTTCTAACATAGTGTTAGAATTAATTTTCCGGAATTAATTATGAAATTCACAGCTCCAACTACGTATTAAAGCTCCCGCTGATGCACAAAGATTCATATTCTTCTTCAACATTGCCCACAGCAAAGATACAAACTCCAAAACTTATTTTATACTATTTGAGAAACTTTCTTGGAAAATATAAAACTATAAACGAATATATTATATATATAAAGGAGAATTGGGAGCAAGATTGTTGTCCATGTTCCAAAGAGTGTTTCATTGTATGTGTGTGTGTGTAAAGAGAGTTGGAGAGTATTAAGCAACAACGATAAAATTAGATTCACCCCCTTTCCATGAGTATATACACAAGTCCAATAAGAAAGACTTTGACTTTCGAGAGACCACGACAGCCAAATAGAAAGGGCAAACCAAAATTCTTCTTTCACAATCCCAACAGCCAGCCAGATAATAAATACGCAAACCAGTAGTACCCAATTTGATTTCAGTTCAGTCCCATGCAACTGAAATCATAGAGTTGGCAAGCCCCGACTCCTCGAAAGTAGATTCACTACCATAATCCAGACACTTTGTAGCTCCTGGGATCGCTTGTGTCAACCGGAATGGCCTTGTTTCAGCTTCCTTTAGATGAAAATAACAGAATGACCATAGCAGCTGCAAAACAAAACATCACACATACTTGGAACCGACTGGCAAAGAAGAGGCAGAAAACAGCAAAAACACTTAACTTTTGAATAATTAAGTTCGTAATTGTTATGATGAATCATTTGATGAGAATGTTCACATCAGCTAGACAAATGAATTTACAATATTGATTATAGATTGCTGAATACCAAATAATAAAGCTTCATAATATAATCTTACCTGTATTGGATCAGTGCGGAAGAAATTTCGCTGCACCCTGCGTCCATCTGGAAGACGGACGCCAACCCTACAAAGGAGACTCCTGTCACCCTTGGGTTCTTCAGGCAAAGGCGGATAAGAAGGCTTCTCAGCTGAGCATGCTTCGTCTTCTTTCTCAGTAGCAATTACATCTTTATCTTTGGAATTCACTTTACTTTTGTCTTTTATACTTTCCATGGAAGCTGCCAAAGCTCTCAATACTTCCTCATCCTCTTCATTAGTTTTGTCTGCAATCACTGGCGCATCTAAAATCAAATCAGATATTGATGTGTTAATGATTGTGGGAAGGAAAGAAAACTGAATATGTTTTATGTAAAATAGATAGGTGCAAAAAAGATGTCGACTAGAAAAAGTCCCTCTGCCAAAAAGAAAAACTTATCCTTTTCTTGGTAAACTTAAAGGAGATGCTACCTAAGTGGTTTGCAATCAGGCTGGGTCCACACCAAAAAAATCATTTCTTCCTATCCCAGCTGTCCCGACCAAGAAATATTGAGCAAACCACGGATATTAACCACAAGGTCCTAATGCATATGAGAATATTAGTTGATTTATCGTAACATACCTTTAGTTTTCTGTGGTTGAGCTAGAGAACTTTCTCTTGGACGTTTGTGCGACAAAGTCACATGATGATCCCTTGGGCCACTATCCATGAAGAGCAAAAGATCCTGAAGTCACAAAGAACATTTTATTGAACCAATAAAGCAATTAATCCAACGTTCATTTCAAATGAGGATGTAACTTATGATAAAAAATGTCAATATTACTCTTTCACAATAATTTTTTTACACCACCAAACTACCTACATTGGACATAAAACTACAGCTATTTACCTCCAGCAAACGTTCAGGTTCAACCATTCCATTCCATGAGCGCATTTTCTGCCCAGTTATGGGATCAATGACAAGCACAACAGGTATAGAGTCCAACTTGTAATATGTGCAAACTTTCTGACCTTCAGTAGTATCATCATATACCTGTTTCAAACCAACACCAATCATGAAATTAAAAACACATATAGCACTTTCTTGCTTAGGATGGAAAAATCCTCACAGGCCTATCCTAAATAAGGCAGAGATAGGGAGTATAATCAGGAAACGGGGAAAGGATGGGAAGAAAAACAATACCTGATTCAAGTATTTAATTTATAATATGCCAATTTTTCATGTGTCACAAAAATTAAAAAGGCATGTGTACATGGAATCCTATGTAAAGTCTGGAAGAACATACAAACTTCAAAGAGTCTATTAAAGTGGAATACTGACCTGCCAGAAGATAAAATTGGTAGTAATTGTTTGAGAGACAGCTTCGTTAGCCCATGTATCTCGATTAAGCTTCAGAAACCAAAATATTAAAATCAAAACTGAGCCTACAAGTTAGCAAAAAGAAATTTTTTGATAAATACACAACGTAGTTAGAAACGCACCATATGCGAGCTGAACTCCTTAGTAGACTGCAAGTTAACCAGAAGCCATTTATCCTGGGCAGAAGCAGCAATTTTTGCCTGCATGAGCACAACTGCTTCTGTTCAAGTGAATAATTTACTAAGAATAACTGCAATAATATCATTACTCGCCTATTAAAATCAATTCTAGAAGGAAACTTCCAGTCACCTTTTCAAATGATCCATGAAGCATTAGATGAAAGGGAGGGCGATATAACGATGCAAGGTTATCTCGAGAATTTTCTGCTGTTGATGCAGCACCTTGATCTGTTTCCCAAACCCCAGGATGTTTCATTTCCTCATTAAAATTACGGAATGCAATTAAGTTACTTGGTTCATGCGATGGATGCCTCATCCTTGATGCTCTATATACAAAAAACCATAGAGGAAAACTTTGCCATTGAGTAAAATAATAACGAGAAGAATTTCAAAGAGACAAAAATTATCAAATGAAAAAAGCACTATTGTTAACTTCAATCTACAAAATAGGGTCACAACTCACTTAAGGCACACAACTAAACTATATAGCCATTCATAACAGTTTCAAATATTAACTCACCAACTTCAACAAGTAAACATATGAAAATTGAGTTGACAAATGACAAGAAAAACCATCTTATACACCTTATATATGTTACAAACATAAAAGAAAGATATAACAGTTCCAAATACCAAAGGAAAAAAAGAAAAAGAAAAAAGACATTATGACTTAAAACCGTAATTAAGCATGAACAGAATTTCAAAATCTTCCTAAACATGAAGCAATAAAATCTTCAGAGGTGTATGATGAATAAGCAAGAGAAATAGAAAGAAACTTTCCTGCTGAAAAACAATTCCATAAAATTGAATGCAAAACCAAAAAGTACTGAGAAATCATACCCATACAACATGGCATCGTCATAAAGAGCCTCCCTTATAACAGGTAAAGGAGGGCGTACTTCATCTACATCATGCTGTACCAAATTCTCTTGTCCACTCTCCTTTTCCGCTACCCTGGTTCTACTAATTCAAAATCAGCATCTAAAATAATGCAGCAAAATAAATGAAGTTTTTTTAAAATATAATATAAAAAAATACCCAGAAGTTTGATCAGCCAAAGCATCGAAATTTTTAGTCGGTGGAGAGTGCGAAGAAGATGCCGCTACTATTCCTCCTTCATTACCCACATAAAAAAGCTGAATTGCTTCCTCAAGCTTCCAGCTTGTGGCCTATTTTCACAACAATATATGAAAATTTAGCTTCCAATTGTTGTAAATAAACCTTATTCCTATTATACATATACTAGCTTTTTTTTTTCTTTTTTTAATATTTACACAAAGCGAACTGAATATCAAAGAGATCAATGCAACGAGTTTGAAAAAATTTTACAAAGAAAAAATACCTGCAAGAACTGCCTGGCTGTCTCGGTCGTTTGACCGACGGCGATCTCCAGGAACGAAGACACCATGCTCTGCTGGTCACTCGTAGAGAGCACTCCCTCCATTGTTCTTCACCTCAGCTACAATCTAGGGTTCAGAGTTGGAAAGTTTGGGGACGAAATCGGATGGGTTTGGCAAATTTTCACATATGACGCACCTTAAATACCCTTTTGCCCTTTTGCGCTGTGATTTTATTTATTTATTTTATTATTATTAATTTTGCTAAGTATTTTGTGCTGGGATTTTCTTTTCTTTTTTTTTTTTCTTTTTTTTTTTTCCTTTTATAAGCGCTGGAATTTGGGTGAGATAATTTTATAAATTGAATAGGAATGGCCGAATAGTAAACAGGAATCATGATTAGTAGATAGATACTAGATAGGATTCATAGGAATATATAATATACTTTATTAGCAAATGAAAGAAAATAAAAAGATTGAATATTTTTATTAGTTTTTGTTTATAAATTTTATTTTTTAATAGAGAAAATCAGCTAGTTTGTTTAGGAATACAAACAGGCAAACACATGTTAGGAAAAGCAAAGCGTTGGAATGAATTGCTTTAGCCTTGGACTTGCAAAATATATAATAGATGGCTTCTTGGATTATACTCCTGTCTTCTTTACTTTCTGATTTGGCTGAACTAAACATTGTATTAGGGGTGGGCACAAAACCGGCCGAATTTGGTTCGGTCCAATCAAGTTTATATAAACGGCCAATCCAGTTTGATTAAGCTTCAAATAAAATTGAAGTTTCTGATTCGGTGTGCAGTTTGTCTAAATTTTAAGCTGAACCGGACCAGACAGAATTAGCTTACATATTGTTAATTGTATTTTTTCCAAAATACCCTTCTATTTCAATTATTCTCCCAAAATACCTTCATATTTCAAAGACAGCTTCTCCTCCCTCCCCCCACCACCTCTTTTTTCTCTTTCTCTCCCACCTTATAACTTTTATTACTTTCTCTCGCCCTCCATTTTCAACCACCGCCCTCTTTCTCTCTTTCGATTTCGATCTATCCTTTTTTTTTTTTCCCTCAAATCTTCTCATAACCCATAACAAAGACTAAATTAAGTACCAAAATGGAGGAAAATGAGTTTCTTTTTTTTTTTGGTATTGTTTACTGATTTTTTTTCTTCTTTGGGTTGATTTTGGGGATCTGTCAGTGGCTGAGGTTGGACTTGGTGGTGGTGGAGGATCTGTGATAAGCATCTGCAACTGAGGCGAAACCGACCGAGTAAAACCGAAGCCAACCTACTTTTTTAGTTCTGTTTTTGCTCTGTTACGAAGGGTGTCTTAGTTCGGTTCGGTTGGCCATTCACCGTACATAGAACTGGTCGGTTCGATGTAAAATCCAGCCAAAAACCAACCGAACCGAACCGTGCCCATCCTTACATAGTATGGTTAAAGAGGTCCAACCTACAAGAGCTCTGGAATTTCTAATTTCCAAACAGCCACGAGGCAATGTAAAAGTGGACATGGGGAATGACACATTTACACGTGTCTTCTAATATTATTCACAGATGTGAAGAAATTCCATATTACATTTGAGATGGCAAACTATGGGAAGTTTCAAACACAACATTCCAAGGTTAGTTCATATAAATGATGATTTCCACTCGACATGCTTTATGGCTAACACCCAAAGCATGTAGATCCACCATGAGATTATTATTATTATTATTTAAAATATACACAAATTTCAGGTAAGTTCCAAGAAAAAAGCCTTGGACAATCTTCCAAAACACAGCTTATGGTTATGGAAACAAGCGAGAGGGAGACATGAACACCCCAGAAGGAAAATTTTGCTTTCTAAAAAACATTAATATGAATGATACAACTTTTAAATCAAACGATATTAGTTTAATATTTATTTTAAATTTTATTTTTGAAGAACAATTTTTTTTTAAACATTTCCCATATTAAATATTTTTATTTTTACAGTCTATATTTCTATTGGAAATGTTCTAAAGATTTTAAATTTTTACTCTTAAAATATTTTCTCAAATGAGACGAGTTGTTTCCTAGAATACATAAATTAAAAACTGAAAAGTTATTTCGGTAACCGATTTGGAAAATATATTTAGAAACCCAAACTATTGAGATTTTTGGGAAACATTAACAATGTCCACCCAACAGGTTTTGAGATTTTTATCTTACAAGGACTCAAACTAAGATGATATCGAGCATAATATGACTTAGTAACGGTACTTGGTAGAGTAATCTTTGGGAGCAATAACCAGACCACAACCCTTTCTTGCCCCACAGTATATAGTCTCAATAATGTCAATGAACTTTTGCTTGTTTTTGAGAGCCCAGTTGATCTTGTTGTTGTTTCTAGTGCCAAGATCAATCATAATATGTTTGTTTTTGAAGAAAAACATGATCGTTGATGGATCATACAAGTCTTGCATTGTGTTGAAATCAGATATATTACAGCAAAGTTCTTAATCATCTCAGCAACTGCGGCTAGCACTTCATCCATCTAAAATCCAAACACAACACAATTTCAAGCATTATCAAACAATCCAGAGAAACACTTTGCTTTAAAAATCTTGGTGAATTTGAGTAATCATGAAAAAAAATTGTAAATCAAAACAATTTTAACAATTAACAAAGACAGTAAAAAGACAGTTTTTTTTTCTATCAAATCAAAGACTACGCAAGAATTGGACAATATGAAAAGAAAAAAACAAAACAAAACTTCATCTAAAAGGTTCAATTCACACATGGTCCAACACAATTAAAGCATTGATGTCTACTTCTATCTAACGCTGCTAAGCTTAGGCTACACTTAGGTCATCAAGAATTCTATAAATCATATATAAATTCATATTCTAAATGGGTTGCAAAAGCCCTTCTAACTGAGAAATTGAAAAATAATATTATCCCGATAAATTTCTTAATTAACACTAAATATTGTTGAATAATCTTTTATTCCCTCAACTCAACATAAAAAAAAATAAAAAAAAATCTCAATTCGGATTTAGGGTTCAAATTGGTGAGAAAAATTAATCTTTTATCCTTTCACGTTCTCTGTTTCTTTTGCTTCCCCCTATTTTTTTTTCTTTTTTTTTTCCCTCCTCTTTTCTTTCTCTTTTCCACCACCAAAATCAATCTTTTCTCTTCTTTCTCTCCCACCTTTTTCTAGTTCTTTGCCATTTGCTAATCGGGATAGCAGTTCAAAAGCCTCTCTCGCGCTCTCTCTCTCTCCTAAATTTATTAGTTCTTAATTTTTCTTTTCTTTTTCTATGTTTTATAAGCTCTTGTAACAATGTAAGTATAACTAATTTTTATCGAAGCACATTTTTGTGTTAGTTAAATTTTTAGTGGATCAATCTCAATTTTATATTTCAATTTGTCTATTTTTTGTTAGTTCGATTTATTTGCATTTAGTATGTATAAATTTTTTGGGTTAATAGTCATGAGGCTTTTGGACTTGCGTAGGTTGGTGGAGGTGTCTGCACTTTTCTTCTTCATCAAAAATACCAGAAGCAAGATCTTCGATTAAGTGGGTTTAGATTTGGACTTGCCTTTTGAAATTTATCCCCTCTGCTTCTCCATTTCTTCTTTGGATATTTATTTTTGTGTGGCTTTATTAAGGTGTCTGGTAGTTTAGTTATTTAGCTACCTCACCAAGCTCACATGTCTTGTGTGTTGCTTGTAATTTTAAATTAGCATGTGATGTGCACGTGAGTTGATTAGTGTTAACTGGTTTTTGTTTATTTTGTTTAGCATGCTGCTTTCCTATTGGCCATTATGGCTCTGCGTATGAGTTTATAAGTTGGTAAACCAATTGATTAATTTCAATCAATTGTAATTCATTTTTCTGAATCAAAGTATTCTTTCAGTTTCTCTCATTTACATTTTCTTGTTTCTTTAGTTTTCTTTCTTACCAAACATCAACTCTAATTAGGTTTATTCTTTTATCTTGGTATCAGAGCCTTTCCATGGCATAAATTACTACGATCCTAACTATTTCTCCCTTTCCTAATTCAATCATCAAGTTAGACGACTTAAACTTTTTCATCTGGAAATCTCATATTGTTCCGATTGTTAAAGGTCACCGACTAATCAAGTTTTTTCAGTTTCAATCTTATGATGATTATTCAAATCATCAAGCAACTGATTCAATGTCACCAGAAATCACCATTGATAGTCTCAAGCAAAATCAAAACAGAAAAGACTGGGAAACACAAGATCAGTTCCTAATTGGTTGGTTGCCAGGAACAATTGTCAAAGAAATTATTGGTCATTTCATCGACAAAGATACAACTTGTAGTCTGTGGTATTCAATCATTAAAAGGTATGCAGCTCATTTTCCAAGTCGAGTTCTACATTTTAGGAGATTACTGCATAATGTGAAGAAATCTGGACTGTCAATTGATGATTATATTCTAAGAATCAAAGATCTAGCTGGGAAATTGACTGCTTCTGGGATGAAGTTTCGAAAAAAGATTTGATTATGTACATACTAGCTGGATTAGGTCCTGAGTACAAGTCAATTTCTACAATTCTTGAAGTTAAACCTGACCAATTTAGTCTTGAAGAAGTGCAGTATCATTTACTTGCATTTGAGTCTAAGCTAGATGAAGAAAATTCAATTGTAAATTTTGAAATGACACATAAAGCTGCTCATTTGGTCTCTGAAAGTTCCAAATCATCAACAGCTACTATGTGTGGCCAGACACCTGAGTTGCAACAAACATCTTCAACTCAAAATCATAATTTTGGAGGCTGCTGCTGTCAACAACAAACTCCAAATCAAAATTCAGCAAACAGAGCTTGTGTTTCATTTGATAACAACAATATCAGTGGCCAGATTTTTCATTCCATGCAACAATTTCTTGGTCGTGGCAGTGATTATTTTAATAGAGGCAGATCTAGAGGCAATTTTGGTCGTCACAATGGAAGGTCTTCCAGGCCTACTTGTCAACTATGTGGAACTTATGGTCATGTAGTTGCAAATTGTTATTACAAATTTGATATGAACTACATGAATGCTCATATGAGAGGTATGGATAATGTGTTTCAAGGATCTGGTCATGGACCTGGACCTAGACAATGTCAAAACTTTAGACCACAACAAACATATCGACCCCCTCCACCACCACCATACTTTTCTACTCCATCCTATGCTTCTCATGGATCTGTTTCACACTTACCACCTTCAATGTTTCCACCACAGATAGCTCATTATCCACCACCTAATGATTTTAGCACAGATAGCGTGGGACATCAAGCATACAAACCACAAATGACATCCAATAATGCTCAAGGACATGTGGCATTTTCAATCCCTAACACAACTCACCTGTTCCAATGATTGTCATGTCTGAAAAGTTTGCTGGTCACTGTCAGAAAGCCTCTCCCATGACCTTAACTAATCAACCTTGGTTCCTCAACAGTGGTGCCACTGATCATGTAGTAGCCAATAGTGATGACTTGCTACAACATATTGAGTACAAGGGAGGCAACAAACTCATGGTTGGAAATGGTCAAATATGACCATCTCTCATGTTGGTAACACTTCTATCCCTACTTGTACTACTGTTATTCAATTGCTTGATGTGCTTGTGGTGTCTCATATAGCAAAGAACTTATTAAGCATCTCAAAATTGACAAGTGATAATGATCTTCATGTTGAATTTATGCTGCTTGTTGTATTATTAAGGATCCTCAAGGCAATCCTTTGCTTAAAAGAGTACAAAAAGGGGGGTTGTATAAACTGTTACTTCCTTGCTCAAGGCCTTCAATTTCGGGTCCCACACATTTCTCTCAAATTCATCAAACACAATCCACTATGCCACTATCTTCAAGCTCAAAAATGTCATATGTTTCTTCTTTTGTTTCAAATAATTCTAGTACTTCTAGTACAAGTAATAGTTTAGAAATGTCTTTTGTTATTCCTGTTGTTCAAAATAAGTATGTTGCTTCAAATACAAGTAATAGTTCTATGTTTGAAATAGTTCCTCATTCATCATGTAATACACATTGTATTTCTCTTTGCAATATCAATACAAATGATAGCTATTCAACTATACCTTTATCTACAATTTCTTCTCAATTCAATTGTGACTCACAAAACAATTCAACTTTTTCAGTTTCTAAATCTATTGTTGATCTCAATCTATTACATAAATGACTTGGTCATCCTTCTTATCATGTGATAACTCAAGTATTACATTCTAGCAATGCTAAGACTATCTCCAAAATCCCTTTAAACTTCTGTGAAGCTTGTCAATTTGGCAAGCAACACTCAAACTCGAGCTGTAAAACCCTTAGATCTTATTCACATTGATCTTTGGGGACCAGGTCCTGTTACTTCTGGTGATGGTTTCATATATTATATCCAGTTCTTGGATGATCTTTCTCGTTATGTATGGATCTATCCTCTCAAACTTAAGTCAGAAGCCTTTTCTATGTTTGTTAAGTTTCAATCTATGGCTGAGAGACAATTTGACACTAAAATTAAAACTGTTAAGTCAGATTGGGGGGGTGAGTTCAAAACCTTTCTTCCTTATCTTGCAAGTCAAGGAATTCAGTTTAGACACCCTTGTCCCTATCTTCATGCACAAAATGGGAGAGTTGAGAGAAAGCATAGGCATATTGTAGAGGTTGGCCTTAGTCTATTAGCATAATTTGCAATGCCTCTTCTTTACTGGTGGGATGCATTTAGATGTGTTGTCTATCTCATTAACAGACTACCTACCCAAGCCTTAAACAATCAAATACTTTATCAGATTCTATTTCATCATATACCTGATTATAACATTTTTAGAGTTTTTGGTTGCTCTTGCTACCTTTTTTTTAAGACCATACTCATCACATAAAACACAATTTCATTCTCAGAAATGTGTTTTTCTTGGTTACAACCCTGATCACAAAGGCTATCGATGTCTACATCACTCTGGACGAGTCTACATTTCAAAAAGTGTTACTTTCAATGAACTTGATTTTCCTTTCTCCAATGACTATCTTTTTAACTCCACTCATTCTAAAGCTTCTTCTGAACAAATTCTCAATGAGCAACCTCTTCTTATTTTAAACATGAACAAATTAAATCCCACAACCAATCCAGTTCAGTTGAGTAACTCTTTATCAAATATACCATATTTTTCATCCAATATCTTCCAGCCTGTTATTTATCACTCTTTTCAGCCTCACTCATAATCTGGTATCTCTAGCTCAGAAACTTCAGCTTTGCAATCTACTCATTCTTTGTCCAATCTTCTAGATGTTCCTTCATGTATTTCCTCTCTAGCAACCTTATCTCTATCCTCTACTCCAAAACTCTCCTCTAAGTCCATTCAACCTACACATTCAATGATCAATAGAGCTAAAGCTGGCATTTTCAAACCAAAGAGCTTAGTTGTATCCACTAAACATCCATTACCATATGTTTCCTTCTCAGTCATTCCTGAACCAACCACAGTTAAACAAGCTCTTTCTGATCCGAAATGGCAAGAAACAATGAGTAATGAATATGCAGCTCTCCTTAAAAATCAAACTTGGACTTTGGTCCCATATACTCCTAGAATGCCTTTGGTTGGCAACAAGTGGGTTTTTCGTACTAAATACAAAGGCAGATGGGTCTATTGAAAGACTCAAGGCTTGTTTGGTAGCTAAAGGCTTTCACCAAACAACTGAGATTGATTACACAGAAACTTTCAGGCCAGTAATAAAGCCTACAACAATAAGAATTGTGTTATCACTGGCTTTGTCTAATCATTGGAAGATTAGACAATTTGACTTCAACAATGCCTTCCTAAATGGGGATCTTCATGAAGATGTGTATAGGCCTGAAAAAATGTTACACGACACGATAACAAGATACAATACGACACGATAATTTGCGGGTTTGAGTCTGCGATATCGGGTTGGGTTGATATCAGTGTCACACGATAACACACGATAAGAAAATGGGTTAAAATGGGTTGGAACACGTTAACACGATGTGTCACGTTAAGACACGATAAGAAAAATATTAATTTAATTATTTCTTTATAACTAACTTTTTACATTACTTTTTTTTTAAGGAAACTATAAAATTCATATTTTATTTAATTGGAAAATGAAAATTTTCATATATATTTATATATTGATATTTTGTTTTAGATTTTAGATTTGATCTTTTTTATTACTTATATTGGATGTACAATTTTAGTTTAGGGTTTATAATATTTTAAATTTTTTAACTTGACAATTGTAATGAATATTTTGTTTTTTTAACCATGATAAATATTAATATAGCTTTAATTCATAATATTTTACATATTTTGAATTCACAGTTATTAATTATGTTGAATTTTAGTATGCTAATATATTTTTTAAGATGTTTAGCATATCATTTAAATATGTATTTAAGCTTAGTAGACACAAATTAAACACGATACGAACACGGAACGACACGACACGAACACGGTTCAACACGAATGCTTAATGGGTTGAGTTTGGGTAAAGAAAATTTGACACAAACACGAGACGACACGACACGAACACAGTTCAACACGACACGAACACAGTTCAACACGACACATTGCCAGGCCTAGATGTGTATATGGAATAGCCACAAGGGTTTGTCAGTTTTCAAACACCCCAGTATGTGTGCAAACTCACAAAAGCTTTATATGGTTTGAAGCAGACACCAAGGGCCTAGTTTGAGAAATTAAAGCACTTATTGCTTCAGCTTGGTTTCACTAACTCTCTTTTTGATTTAGCTCTTTTTATACTAAAAACTGAGGATGCTTATGCCTTACTTCTTGTCTATATGGATGACATCTTACTCACAGGCAATAATGCTACTTTCAATTCTCAGCTCATTCAGAAGTTAAATGACACTTTCTCTTTGAAAGATCTTGGTGAACTTCATTACTTCCTAGGTATTGAAGTTAAAAAAGAGGGAACTTCTATGCTATTAACTCAGCAAAAATACATCTCGGATCTGCTTAAAAAGGCTCAGCTAGATGGAGCAAAACCTATCTCGACACCAATGAGCTCCACTACCAAGCTATATCAATATGATGGAGATCCTTATTCTGATCCAACTATTTATAGGAGTACAGTTGGAGCCCTGCAATATCTAGCTTTGACTATACTAGACATCTCATATACAGTAAGCTCTTTAAGTTAGTTTTTACAAAGTCCTACTGTTAATCACTGGGAAGCCTGCAAACGTATATTGAGATACTTGAAAGGCACCTTGTCACATGGTTTACTTATTCAAGCAAATCATAGACTACAAGTGCAAGGTTTTGCAGATTCTGATTGGGCTGGTAGTATAGATGATAGAAGATCAGTCAATGGGTACTGTGTATATTTTGGAACTAACCTGGTGTCATAGAGCTCAAAGAAACAGCATGTGGTAGCTAGATCCAGCACGGAGGTTGAGTATCAAGCATTAGCTCACATAACATTTGAGATTTGTTGGCTTCAAACTTGCCTCGAGAGCTTCAGTTTCCTCTAGCATGTCCTATTGTCTGGAGTGACAATATTGGAGCTGCTGCCTTGGCTGCAAATCCAGTTTTGCATGCCCGAGTTAAACATATAGAAATTGACCTGCATTTTGTACGGATAAGGTTATCCACAGAACTTTGGAAGTGAGATATGTTTCTACTGAGGAACAGGTGGCTGATATCTTAACCAAACCCCTTGGCACAGCTCGAATTCTTTATTTGCGAAGTAAACTTCATATTACAGATAAATAAACTTTGAGCTGTGTGATTGTTGAGAGAAAAGAAAGTTTCAGAAAGAGGAAAGCTTCTTTTGAGGGGGCATATTAAGGTGTCTGGTATTTTAGTTATTTAGCTACCTCACCAAGCTCACGTGTCTAGTGTGTTGCTTGTAATTTTAAGTTAACATGTGATGTGCATATGAGTTGATTAGTGTTAATTGGTTTCTGTTTAGTTAGTTTAGCATGCTGCTTTCCTATTGGCCATTATGGCTCTGCGTATGAGTTTATAAGTTGGTGAACCAACTGATTAATCTCAATCAATTATTCATTTTCTGAATCAAAGTATTCTTTCAGTTTCTCTCATTTACATTTTCTTGTTTCTTTAGTTTTCTTTCTTGCCAAACATCAACTCTGTGTAGGTTTATTCTTTTATCTGGCTTTGAATATTAATTTTCTGCTTTAAATTTTTCGAAGTTTTCACAGTTATTAGTTGTTTTCTTGCTTCTCTTTTAGATGATGAATCAAAACCCATAAATGTTACTGTGTTTAGGAGATAGATGAGAGCGAAAGAGAGAAAATGAGGTGAGAGAAAGAGAGTGACATGGATAGAAATGAGAGCGCGAGAGAGAAAAAAAAAAGAGAAAGAGAAAGTAGAGAAAAAAAGAGAAATGAGAAAATAAAAAATATATNATTAACCTTGATCGACTCATCAATGCCACAAAATTAATCTTATTCTATTTAATCAATGTGAATAAAATATTAAAATTGAAAAAAAAATACCATAAAAAATTAAGTCAAACCATAACGATTTTAACTTTTAAAAATAGAAAGAAAAAAAATATATATATATATATAATATAAATGTTGAATGAGCGAGAAAATATTTAGTGATAAAAAATGAGAGAGAATTTTAGAGGGAGTAGAGTTTTAATATATTATATTGATATTTTAACTTTAATTTTGGAGATTTATTCAATACAAATGTTATTTTAGTTGGATTTTATTATATGTTTGGATTATGCTAAGTTTGTATTTTGCCTAAATTGTTAGTATGTATGTCCGTGTTGTTTGTTATGTACTTGTGTGGTGCCTGTGTCGTGCTTGACCTATCATATGTTTGTGTCGTGTTTGGCCCATTATAGATTCGTGCCGTGCTAGACACGGTCTATTACGTGCTTCGTGCTGAACATGACATGATTTGTAACTTGCCGTGCTCGTACTGTGCTCAATTTTAACATATCATATTGTGTTCAATTTTAACATGTTATGTTCATGTCGTGCTCGTGCAGCCTATCCATTTTTACACCTATAATAGAAGCCCAATGGACCTGAGAGTGTTTCAAAGCACCTAAGCCTTGTCAAGCCCCCCTCCACTCATAACCTAATTGGGCCTTGCATGGCTCACCGAATGGAGAATTAGAGGGAAATAATTTATTTATTTTAGCATTTTTCTCTTTGAGAGGGGAAGAAAAAAAAATTGTAACAAAAGTTGTATCTACAATCTACCCTTTAATATAAATTTAAAAGGAAAAATAAAACACCAAATGTTG